>JZKD02S1696335.1:82520-118684 GCA_000966675.3 Picea glauca
ATAAAAAAAATCTTATAATAATTAAATTTTATTTTAGTAAAATAAAATCAGTTTTCAAAAACATTTATAATATCATAAAAAATAAAATTGTATGGTTACAATTTATACAAATAATTTGAAATTAGAATTTAAAATCAAAACACGCCTTGTAAATAAATAACAAAAATAACAAACACAATTCTTAATTTAGAAATGAATATATGTGTAGAAATTGTATTTTAACAATTTATCATAAGTCAAAATCAATACATTAATTGTAAACGAGAACATGCCTTGTAAATAAATAACAAAAATGACACACAAATTTTTTAATTTAGAAATAAATATTTATGTAGAAATTGTATTTTAATATGGGAAAGGTTAATGAAAAGTAAATAAATAACAAAAATTGACAAACACATTTTTTAATTTAAAAATGAATATATGTATAGAAATTGTATTTTGATATGGGAAAATTTAATGAAAAATAAATAAATATATAGACAATATAAGCATTATATTAATCTAAGGAGGTTGGGTTTCACTTCCTTTAAACATGGGAGGGAATTTAATTTCCACTTTTCAAAATAATTAATTTTAATCAATAATTATTATAATTTAATAAGATGTATGGAGAAAGAGTAAAAAGAATATATTAATATATCTATCTTTATTTCGAACAATATAAAATTGGTCACTTATTCTAATAATTATAATGTAATAACATATATGAAAAAAAGGGTAATAACATGTATGAAAAAAAAGTAAAAACAATACATAAATATTTGGACATCTATTCCAATACCATATAAATATAGGAAAAATACATTTATAGAAAACCAACCAAAAACTTAAAATCTAGATTTCAGTTATTTTAGTGGACACACAGAATTTAGAAACCTTCCCCTTAGAAGACATATGTGACTATATACTAGTTTTTCATAGTTTTTCATGACTTTCTCTAGTCCTAATTGTGAATAGTCATTTGAAACTTGTTAAGGAGAATAACAACATAGATTTACCAACCAACACCCAATAGAAACAATTTATTTTATTTTAGTATTATTATGATTTATTATGTATCTTCTATTGTTTATTATTTTAGATACTTATTAAGTGATTGAAAAAATTAGATGATAAAATATCTATAAATGATACAATGATATTGTGAATATACCTTAAGATAGGTGTACTCAATTATTAAATTAGTAAGCATATTCATGCAATGGCAATGCTTTCCACATAGGAAGGAAAAAAAAACATATTTCTCTCTAACCAAATAACTTCTTCTTGCTAAAATAAAATGATAACTTCTTTTTTTAATGATTTAAACTTTCAAATAAACTTATCACAAATCCATTTAAAATATAACCCTTGAAAACAAAACATATATAACGCTCATTTCATTTTCTTTTATATATATATATAGTTATTTTAAATGTAAAATAAATAAATAATATAAAATATTTATTTGATTATGTAGATTTTTACATTTAGTCATACAAATGGAAATTTTTTAGGGATATAAACTGTGTACGATAAAATCTTTAACTAAATGAGAATTCTAACTTTTATCAACTCATACCACTAACTTATGTTTATAGTTAGAAAACTCAAAAATATTTTTATTTACTTTTCACTTTCAGAATTTAGATTAAGTTAAAGAGACTAGACCAAAATATTTTTTCTTGTTTTTACTCCTACGCTTTCGATTCGGCAAAACTATTTCTTAAAATTGTTTTGTTGCTTCATGAAATGCCTTTCCATAATTGACTGACAGTTTTACCAGTCAATCATGTAATCAAATGCTCTTTACGTTTATCTACACAATACGAGCTCGAAACTTGCAGGTACTCAATCTGATACCATTCCTAGGTTTGTATGCATTTTTCGGCCTCGAATCTTATAAAATCTCGAAACAATTTAAACGATTTAAAATATCCGAACAATCTCGAATAGTAATATTTTCTCTCTCGAATCTTATAAAATCTCCAAACAATTTAAACCATTGATGCGTAATATTTTCTAGGGTTTATGAGAGCAAAACAGACCAGCAATGCAAACACGGCAATGCAAGGAGATAATTGGATAAATTAATATAATTTATTCCATTGATGCGTAATATTTTCTAGGGTTTATGAGAGAAAAGCAGACCAGAAATGCAAACACACCAATGCAGGGAGATAATTGGATAAATCAATAGAATTTAAATTTTCGACGTCAAATCTCCAAACAATTTAAACCATTGATGCTTAATATTTTCTAGGGTTTATGAGAGCAAAGCAGACCAGCAATGCAAACACAACAATGCAGGGACATAATTGGACACAACAATGCAGGGAGATAATTGGATAAATCAATAAAGAGAGAAAAGATACTAACCACTCATCAGGAGCAGCCTCAATAGCTTGATCATAGTAAGATTCTTCACGAGGTGCATCTTTATGAACATCCCATATGATATTGGCATAACGAGAGAGGACATCTCCATGGCCAGGACTGGCTAGTATGGCTCTCCCATAATATTCCTCAGTTTTTTCTGAATCATGGTGGACCTACACAGACATAAAACCAACAATATTGAGAACTTTTATGCAAGAATATATATTTTATAAATAGTGTCTTTATATATCAGATAAGACTATGGATGATATGCAGTCAACAAGGCTATATGATTAGTTATGTAACAGTATCCCATAAAATTAAAACAAAGCTCAGATTCCTCAATACTCACCTCCTGTAGGAACCTCGCATAATTCGTTAACAGAAATGGGTTGCCGGAATCTGCCTACAACATTTTTTGATATTAAGCATCCATGCTATTGGAATCTGATCCAGACCCACGTCCACTCCCTCCATACCCTCTTCCACCTCCATCTTCACCCCTGAATCCTCCGTTAACAGAACCCATCTCAGGGTTAGCTCTATCGCACACAAAAGCTACTCTAGTGCCTTCAAATACCTTGCCACACATCATATCCTCATTCCTTCTTCCAGAGACAAAAGACCTCTGAACGAAACACACTGTGACTCATATTCAATCGAACACACAAAATCCCAATCACAAAGACGCACCAGAGCATAGATAGAGAGGGAAATGCCGAAATTGAATGAGATTTGAGATTTATCCTTCCTTCCAACGCATAAACGATTTTCTGCCTTTGCCACTCTCCTACACGGAATCCTGCAGATGAGACAAATTTGTTGCCCCTGTAACAGAAAGATAAACACAAAAAGCAGATGAGTCGGCAGATAGAACCGTTAGCATATGAGTCAGCTAATAAATCCAAAATTTGTTGCCCTCATGCTTTTCTTTCCGTTTGATTCATGCGTTTTTCCAATGATTTTGCCGTGAATCACGCGTGAACGGATTCCTCCTGCTATGTGCCAGCTCAAAACGCTCTGACATCTCTGCTGATGAGGATTATTTATCATTGGCTGTAACTTTTGACCATTCAACTTTGCTATGGGGAATATGGCTCTCGGTCGTATGCTCTTGGGCTTGCAATCATCATGAATGAAAACAATACTCTACTAATAGAGTTTGTGTGCAAATCATTCATTACAAAGCCTAATATATTTGAATTGATATTGGATCTATCCTAGTTACCATTGAGTCGGTTGCCAAGTTTTTTTATCTAGTGTTGTTGTCAATATTTAACAATTGCAATATGGGGATTGTAAAATCGAAGGTTGGACAATTCAAAGAACATCCATTTCCACTAACATCAAGGAAGATCTTAATTTATTCATGTGCATTATTCAAAATCGCATGTACCTATCTACTTGGGTTGATTGTCTAGCATTGTACATTGGCAACTCAAATATTGGGGTGGGTATTTGAAAGACTCTTATGTCATGATGACCAATCATTCATGTGTTAGTGGAAGTCATTTTCTTGATATAGTTTTTATAAATTATAACAAAATCATTTTAGGATGAAAAACTCAATTTTTTTTGGAAAGTAGGGGACAATATGTAGAAATTGGTGGAATAACTCCTAACAGCATGCCTATGGCAAGTGATAAATATGTGGTGGAAAGTGGTAATGTGCTAACATCATAGTGAGTGAAAGCTACGGTACTAACTACATTTCATTCATGTGCTTACTCACATGGTTGCATGAACAATATCACATTTAGTGACAATACATTTGGCTATTATGAAAATATAGTGGGTGGATGTGATGCTAGGATAGCATGGAGTGGAACTCGTGAAGTACAATGTCACAAGAAAAATACATGCATTAAATATCTTAATATTCTTTTGCAACAATCACTAGTGCTTCTTTATAGATTTGTGCTTATGACTAATGGTGGTGGCATTGGTCAATACAAAGAAGGGTATGGTATTACTCAAGAGATTGAATACAATTGTCCATTGGCTTGGTATTCTCTCAAACTACGAGTACATGAACACAAAAGTTTAATGGGTGGAAAAAATGGAGTTTGTTGACACATTTTTTTTATCAGAAAAGATTGGTGTCAAGTTTATCTTCGTGAAAGAAAACCATAGATATGAAGCTTGAGGATATCCTTCAAATTTTAAATCTGAAAGTTAGTGGATGGGATTGCAATTCCTTGTGATGTTGAATTTCCCATATTTCTATGTTTTCTTTTACATATTTGTTTATTTTCATTCCATTACAACTCTCGTTTGGCTCTCTATCAAAATGAATTTGCTTCTATTCTTTTCCATTTCTCCCCACTATTTTATTATTTTTGTTATTTTTCTTGACTCTCCTTTCAATATTCTTTCTTTCATTAATTGTATTACTCCACTAAATTAGGAGCCACAAATCGTAAGACCAAGTTCTTCAAATGAGAAATAGACAACGTTTGTTTTGAATACTAATGCAACTTCATTATCTATCATTACGAGTATCGAAGCCCAAGGGATTAGTATTTTATGCACTAAAATGTCATCATTGTATTAATTATACTAAAAAATCATATTGCTTCCTAGGTTGCTTGAAACTATCTAGGTGCAGATCTGTAGCAGTTGCAAATTTCCTTACAGTGGATTAATATGGTAGGAAGACATTAAGAAATTATGGTCAATTTAGAGAAAACACTTTCTGGGTCACATTTCGTTAAATCTTTTTTACCCTTAAAATTATAAATTAGATTATTAGAGAGAAATTTTTTTAAATCTAAATATTATTATTCTTGAAATTCTCTTTGGAGGATCCTCACATCGAAGTGATGAAAATATTTAGATATCACATTTGGTGTATTTTCCTAGTTGTTTTGAAGTCAAATTATTAGTAGTGTTGTCATTTTTTATTCAAAAGAAAACCATGTTGGGAGACGCCTTGATTCTCCTCACACTCATGGATGGTACCCAAGGAAAAACCATTACTTTTCATTATAATTCCTAACCTCATAGGGAACAAAGTGAGGCATGCAATAGAGGGTGAGTCCAAACAACTGTTCGTTAACATGCAAGAAATCAATCATTTAGGAAAGTTTTCTTGTCAAATTACTGCCTAAATTTATAATTGCACAAAACAAGATGGCTTGTCATAGTCTCTTCCTTGATGGCCACCCTATATCCTTGGGTGGCTTTAATAATATCAAGAGATCTTAAGAATTGTTGGCTTCCTCTTGGGGTGGTGGTATTTTTGAAATCACCAAAGGTAATGCAAGGGAGTTTTTCATTGAATATGCAACAAGGGATATATTCAATGCAACCATGTGACCAACTTTGTTAATGATTATTATTTTTTTCAAACATTCCTTCCAACTCAATGTGTACATAGCTAGCCTAACCCATGCCTTGTTGTTGTGACTATTCTTTGGACAAAGTTGAAAATGGATTCAATGGGAACTATTTCATTGTGTAATTTAGGAGTTGTCATAGTTGATGAAGGTGCCTCTCATTTACTTGTGTCTAATTTTTCAATGAACAATTTGCAACCTCTATCACTTTGCTAATCTTAGGAAAATCTAAAGCTACCTTTTTACATTTAAAAATTGTGTTAGTGTGGCAATTTCAAATGTTATATAAAATTTCCTTTTTATTAAATGCCATGCAACTTGGAAATTCACACTTCATGAGTTGTTTATCTTTTGAACTTTTACTTTTCCTTCTAATGAGGGAAAGTGTTTGCTCGATCGAGGTCACTTTCCGCTTCTAACAAGAAAAAATTAAGTGCTCAAGTGATTTTGGTATTCTAAAATGGGAATTAGAAATAACAACCCTAATCGATTGCAAGGCCCTTTTTAAAAGGGACCAACTATTTTTTTTTTAATTCTATGTGAACTTTCAAATTGATCTTATGCAATAAATAAATACATGTACACAATTTAACCTTAACCTCCATGTTTCGTTAATATTGATAGATATAATTATTTTTTCATTTGAAACATCTTAAGCATTAATGAGATTAGAAATTATATTTTGATGTGGGTGAGTTTTAAAAATAATATAACATAAGAATAAAGCACAATACACTACTAGAAAGAAAATGGGACACCACCCATACAAGCATTTGGAGGGTTCTAATTCCCACATTCCAAAAATATAACCAATTTTATTACTAATTACAATGTAATTTTTTTTTTAAATAAATATATAATTTATTGTAAAAATTACAAAATTGATAACCAATTTTCATTAAATAATAATTAAAAACCTTATAATAAACATAAACAAATATAAAATATATATAAAACTGATGAAATATCTCCATCCTATATTATAAGATATAAGAAAAACAAATTACACCAAACAAATTTTACCTTTTTGATAAAGTCCCAATTTTAACATTATTAAATTTAAAAAAACAACAATGATTTTTTTCCTTTATAACACATTATATTATAATGATACATTGAAATATAACTCTAATTCCAACACCAAATTTGTCATAAAAATAAATTGAAAGATACCTCTACTTCAGACATTACACTCATCATAAAAATATGGGCACTAATCATTAAAAATAAATAAAAAAATCATAACATTTACCTTCACAAGAACAAAACTGTTATCAATTGTATTCCTATGTAATGCGTGTAGAATCTCCTATTACTTTAGCTGTCTTTCTTACTCTCAAATATTTAAAACAATAGGTATGAACAAAACTTATAGAAATTAATCATATATAAAATATTAAATTAAAATATATTTTAAGTATATAAAATGAGAAGAATCAATCTGAGAACAAATTTGTGCAGTTATTATGAAGCGCAACTCAGATTAGAATTGAACCATCATTGCAAGGGATAAATAAATTACAGAAAGGAATGATCATTGAAAGGAAAGTAATCCGGTTTCCAGGTCTTCTATCAAACTGGGGTTTGTTTGGATTTTGAGATCAAATAAAGGGAAATAATAATAAATGTGCCTAGAATTGAAGCCCCGTGATTATTGAGAGAGGGAACTAATCTCCATGTTGAGCAGCTCTAGTACATCCTCAATTTCTTGGATGTTCATTTTCTCGAAAGGTTGATCTAAATTCAGATGCCCCCAGTCTAGACCATCCTCCTCCTCTATAAAAAATAGACATGACACACACATCTAACCACACACAGACTTAGAGACAAAACCCCATAGAGACTCATACACCCAATCGCAGAGGCACGTCATACCATGGATAGAGGAGGAAAGAGGACATAAATGCTTAAATTATTTTAGAATAGAGATATGTGTATCCTTCCTTTCAATGGATAGATGATTTCTCCCTTTTCCACCCTCTCTTAAAAAATCCGTTAGGAGATATGACAAATTTCCTCTCTCCCTTCAACAAATTACAACTTCCTCAAATCTCAACCTCTCTAAAGGAAAGATAAACACAAAAAGAAGATGAGTCCAACAAAAGGGTAAATTCAAACACAAATAGAGTGTAAGTTCTAATCGAAGGATTAATCCAAAAAGCAAATGAGCCCAACAAAAAGGTAAATTCAAACACAGATAGAGTGTAAGTTCTAATAGAAGGATTAATCCGAAAAGGAAATGAGTTAGTTGGTAAATCCAAAACAGGGCTTTCATGCATTTTTTTTCGTAGTAGTCTAAATGTTTTACGAAATGATTATTTCTCGACAATATTTTCTCGACAAATTTATCCGAAATCTGGTGAGAAATTGTTATATACTCATATTTGAGTGATTATTTATGTATAATCTGAGTTCCTCAAGGGGTTTTCACCATTTTGAATCCATTTATGTATTCATAAATGAATTTTAAACAACAAAAAATAGGGATTTCCAATAAATTTATATCGTTGGATTCCGACTAAAAAAACCATTTCATAGAACAATTAGACAATGCCCTTTTCTTTATGATTTATGTTTTTTTATGATTTCTATTCATGATTTTTTCCAAGTGTTTAGCCTTGATTTGTCATGAGTTTGTATTTTATTTTGTGTACTACATGACATATTCAAAAGAAAGCATTGATAAAATAGGATGATAAATGGACGAAAAGAGACTTCCAACAGGTGCACAGTGTTTCAATGATATCTATTTTTTTGTTTTCTACTACCTTTTTAATTCACCTCTTATTTTATTGATTTCAATTGTTTACTTTTGTATGTGCTTTGTTTGCATGATCGAGCGGCGAGTTTACCTAAAGCTTCTTTAGGGATAGTAATGCTCATTTGTAGTCTTGTGAAATGTTTGTGGATGAATGAGAACGAACTTTGATGATAGGGATTTGGTCTCCTACCATGAGAACTGTTTCACTCATCTACATGAGTGGATGAATGAGAACAAACTTTGATTACAGGAATTTAGTCTACTAGAATGAGCACTATTGCACTCATCTACATGAGCACACACAAGGTATCTAGTAGTATCTTATTTTCATTTAAGTACTGTAACTCTATGAAAATTCCCCTTACTGCATCATAAAATCTTTGTCGTGATATCTTCTGTCAACGTGTTTTTTAGACTCTAGTCTTTCAATGTTTCTTATGAAAACCAAAAATAATGTTGAGATTGAAAAGAAATGGTTTGAGGGGAATAAATCAATAGGTTCTTGTCATGGCAATTACTCTCACTTTGTGAAAATGTCTAGAGAAGTTTGAATTGGGTTCTCAAATTATGTACAAGTTGAATGTGGAGATGTAGAAGTTAAACATTTTGATAGAATATGAGAAATAAACATATCAACCCCAAATATGAATTTACCTTAGGAAATGCACTTGAAAGGTCTACAATGTTATCTAAGGCTTGTAACTCTATTTGTAGTCCTCTGTTGTGTGAAGTGATTCCAGGATTCATGAAGGAAATAATGCACATTCTATCAAAAAATAAGAAAATGAATTCTGATTTGGAGCATGAATCGATATTATCTCATGAGGATCTACAAATTGCACTGACAACATACATCAATAGCTTGGGGAAACACTAAAAATCCCATATAAGGATACCATTCTCTTAACCATTGGGGGAAACAAAACAAGATGATGAAGCAAATGAATGTCTACAAGTACATGTGGATACCAAATAGATCATAGATTTGCATCAGAAGGATAACTCATTATCATAGAGGTATGAAGAAGATGGAATTATCCCCTATGAAGGCCTAAAGAGGTCTTCCATGAGGTTGTTATGCCAGTAACACGATTGTCAGTGCCTTCACTAACAAAGGTATGTGAAAATGAGTTGCTTCACATAATTTAAAACTTAAGAGGAGCTAGGACTTTGACAACCTAATGTTATTTTTTAAGGTGGGTGTTCCATTGTTTCCTTTTAGAATTATTTGTGGAAGTATGTGGCATCTTTTAGTCTATTTTTTTTCAGGAGTTATAAATGTGTTCAAAAGTTATAAATGTGTTTTTTGAATAGGAGGTAACTTTTATTTTTGTAACTTTTATAAATGTACACAAATATTGTATGACACAACTTTTTCTAGTGGATTCAGATTGCTGAAACCCACCCACGGATACCTATGTTCTATCTTATCCTTGACTTGATATCTAGATGTAAGTCCTTCTCCACCTATCTGATATATCCTTGCATCATAGTCCTTCGATATCCAATCATATCTAAGAAAAAATCCTTCTCTTCTCTGATCAATGTGTGATCAATGTTTTAGTCTGGCTTCCTCCTTCACCCTTTCCTTGCTTTTATAAGACTGAGTTCTAATTTGTTTCTAATATCTGAACTGATTAATGATCGACATTACTTCTCACCTCACTTGATATTACATGCTAATCAATTTTAAAATTTTCCTTAAATAACTCAACTTAGTAATAAAATCACTTTACTTTCATAATTCCTTTAATTTAAATAAACTTACCAAGATAAAAGGATTTGGATGACTTCCACATGCTAGACACCAAGCCTATGTGGAAATACATGTCTAATTCTACATGCATCAACACTCCCTCTTAGTAAGGAAGGTATTTTTCACCACCCCAAGTGGATCCAACTCTTGTGCAGGAATCGGATCAGGGTTAGTTGAAGCTTGCTGGACTAAAGAGTACGCTACTTCAGCGGCCGATAAGGGCATGGACATGTCGGAGTGCCCTGTCTCATCCATCGTGACTGATGGGGAAGGAAGAATCTACAGATCCTCAAAATAAGTCGTGTTGAACGACGAAACTTGAAAAATCTCAGCCTTGTGGTGATTAGATATAAACTTGACATCGTCATGAGGAGGTGGGTAATCAAAGGTACCCATCAAGGATGGGCACAAACCAACTCCTACATTAACGACATCGGGTTGAGGATTATCAATCATGGGAACCGTGGATGCCCCCAAAGTTGGGTCAGGTCTAGAGAAGGACAATTGATCAATGGTCACTATCCGACCCTCGTGTGGAAACAACAAGACTTGGAAAACTATAGCAACCACAACTTGCATAGCATAAGTCCAACTTTGACCTAACAAGAGGTTATAGTCGAGGGGAGCATCGACTACCTCTACTTCAATGCACACGGTCTTCCCTCCTAACTGCACAGGGAAAGAAGGAATGATGCCATGTGGTCGGAAAGAACGACCATCGAACGTAGTGAGGAGAGTGGGTGATGGAGACAAAGCGGGATGACCAATGGCTTTCCAACATGCTAACGACATAACGCAAGTCGAAGCGCCCTCGTCGACCACCATGCGAAAGATATTCCATGTAAAAGTTTTCGTGGGATGAGCCACTATTATCTAAAATGCGACGTGGTAAGGCCAACGAGGTTTCAAGTCGATCGTATATAACATGATGGTACCCAGGTTGCAAGTCTCAGTAGAGCCTAAAGTAGTCAACAAGGCTTTCCTCTGAGCAGGGCATCTTTGGAGGACCTCCAAAGCGGACATCGCACAAGGGGTTTGTGATAAATATTCCACCATAGAGTAGTTTTGGGCGGCCCTTGTGTTTGGGTTGTGAGAAGATTTCTTAAATTCACCCTTTGGAATGCATGTCATTGTGTCTCCCAAAATCTTCTCAATCTGTAGAGGAAGAGATGGGAGTTCGGCTTCTTTGCCCTTCTCGGAAGTGCTTGGTTGACTATAGGCATGTGCTCTAGTTGATAAAAAAGCATCACCTTTCACCATATATGCATTCGTGGGGTTGTTCGAAGATGGAGGGGGTCCTTGACTTCCCCCTTCCGTGCTTGCAGAGGCTTGAGTTAGATTTTGCCCATGTTGAAAGGGATTAGTCAACACTGCTTGTTGTTGTTGTGTGAAAAACTTTTGGGCCTCTGCAAGTCGAGGACAAAGATGGGTCGGATGGTATTTCGTACACAAGTTGCACGGATACCTCACCTTTTGTTTTTTCGTGGTGTCCCTGCCAACATTATCAATGGGTTTTTTATCCCCCTTACCCTTTTTTCGTTGTTTTTTCTTCCCTTCAGGTTGTTGGGTGGCCTTTGGGTTAGTCGACTGCACGGAGTGTACTTCCAACGTTTGGGTAGGAGGAGTAGCCAAAGCAGTAGTCTGGCTGGCCACTGAGTGTTGGATAGACAACTGTTGCAATTGTTTTGTCAATTGCTCAATGGGATTGTTTTGTCCCGAACCAACAATACCATCGACATGTGGTCCAACTCTCTGTCTAGTTTTATACAGTATTGATCGTGGTGCATCCGGCAGGATGTTGTATAATAAACTAGACTGAGAATAGATAAGCTCAAACTGTTGAGCCCTCATGATGGAATCTTTTTCGGAGAAAACTCCCGAAGTCGCGACGTCTTTGGATAATTGTGGGACCAAAGACTTAAGGAACCACTCCAGTAGGAATGCTGGTGGGACTGGTACTTTGATTAGACTCTTACGACATCTCCACTCTCGTATATGATCAGAGATATGGTCCGCTATTGTTTGTTCGAAATTGGCTAGCAACTCTATGCCAGCATCGTATCTCACGGGTAACTGGAAATGGTTAAGGAAGGCCATCGCCAGTTCGCCAAAGGAAGAGTATCGTGAGCGATCGAGCTCGATGTACCATTTCGTGGCACTCCCGATGAGAGTGCATTGAAACAATAGCAACTGAACTGAGTCATCTTTCAATGAGTTAGATGAACACCAAAGATGGAAAGTAGTCACATGATCACCTGGATCTTCGTTAGGCTTGGATTCGAACATTGGAATGTCCGAAGGCAACTTCCTTGGCATAGGAGGCCAACGTGGATCGTGACAAATAGGATCATTTAACAACCTTGTCAAATCTGGCAAGTGTAACATCGCCAAGAATGGTAGTTTGGGTTGTTGCTGATAGCCTAAGAAAAAGGGTCCTAGAGTTTTACTAACACCAGATTGCCAGGAAAAGTTTGGTTGTTGGCCTAGATTCTGGTAGAAACCATGGCCCTGACCAGCGTAAGGATTTTTCATCTGTGGAGACATCATTGGCTGATTCCCCATGAACGACATAGGATGTTGGGAATTTATCATGTTTGACAGACTTTGGGAAGGATTACCCCATGCCGGTCCTAATGGGAGAGGCATAGAAGTATGTCCATGGTTCCATTGACTGTGGAAAGAATTACCCCGGAACGACATTCCGGAGGACGGAACAGATCCTTGTCCTGAGTTCCAAGGTCCTGGTATATGTTCCCCCGACGCAGGAATAGTACCCTGCGCCAGAGTAGACTGTCCAAAAATAAGATTGCCCCCAGATGGGAAAGCATTGGATGCGAAAGTGTTGTTACCAAACGTCTTGTTCCAAACAAACGGTGACTAACCTACCGACAGAGTTTGTGCAGGTGTTCCTTGACTCCCGGCTCCAAATGAACTTGTGTGTGCAGGCTACCCGGTGGACTGCTGATGCAGACCACCAAGCGAAGGGGACGAAGGAGAGATATGACCTCCAGCGTAAGGAAAAGCATTGAGAGGGACAGGAATGCCCCCAAGTTGACCTTGCAGAGGAGCACTAGAGCTCCCTGCCCCCAGACCCAAAGTTTGTAAAGTGGAGTAACTGAGTACAGGACTTGTACCCAAACTAGGTATACCGTATGAAAACGGAGGGCTTGTCGCACTAGGTGTGAAAGGATTTGTGGCCGCTGCGATGGATGGGGTCAATCCACTGTGCGACGTAGTTGTGTCCGAGACCATGGTGGCCCGGACTGTCGACGACAAGTTAGGAGATGTTTCTCCTGTGGTAGAAAGGGTGGTGGGAATGGAAGAATTCCCAGAGGAAGTAACAACGTTTGTTTCCATAGCTGTGTGAGGCACTGACAGGCGTTCATAAAATTGAATTGGCACAATAACTTGCGGCCAAGTATTAGTGGTTGGGGTTTCAACCGAACCAAGATTGGCAGTTGATTCCTCCGGGAGTTGTTCGGGCACAATGGTTTGTAACCCGGTTGCTTCGAAAGACCCTTGTTGGTCTAGCTTCCACCTCAATGGTGGCGGGGGTGGCTCCAGTATAACCGGCGGCGGCCCCAAGAGACTTCGTGACCGACGAAGCTTGGGATCCTCCACTGTGTGAGAAGATCCAAGACACGCTAAGGTACTCTACACGTTCAAACAGTAACACACACTAAAAAGAATCCCCTTAGAGATAAATCAAGCAAACACTAAACTAGTTGGAAGAATAGTTACAACAACCAACACTAGAGCAACTTACCAGTGCAAGTGCAACTCGAAAATGGAAGCACCCTCCGGGTATACTCTACAAAGCGTGGCCCGATGTCTGTCCTAGGTACCTTGGTATACCCCTGCAGTCACCTGTGTATGTCTCTAGAAAATATTGGCAACTAGTTTTCCAGCACGCGAACAGTCACCAGGTGGGTACAATCGATATTCGGGTAGACCATAATGAACAGGGTATCAAGCCTGAAACTTGTCAAGGGTATCGAGACAAAATGGTCCGGAAGACAACTGAGGACCTCGAACAGATTCAAGACCCACGAAGCCCCGTGGAAAATGCAAACGACGAAATCTCTCAATAAATCCTCGATATGTGTTCTCCACTACGCTTGGTCCATCTTTGGAGGGGTTATCTCCGCTACCTTTCCTTACATGACCTCGTGTTTATCCCCTGTGTTAGAGGGGGGTCCCAGATAACTTCCATGTAACTGGACTTCTACACTCCCTATCACAGACTCCAATGTTTGACTTTGAGTGGCCTTGGAGGATTTACTCTCCAACCTAACCCAAGGCCCTAATCCTGAGCTAGTATATGAACCCTACAAACAAAAAGTCTAATAGATTTTAAATTAGCGTTGCTTTTATGGTATTTTTTACATCACAAGGTATGAAGGTGAAACTGATGATGTGTAAATATTCAAAGAAAAAACAAATGAAAATGTTGGAAACGAAAGACTTTTACTAAAATGCAAAAATCAACAACTTTTCACAAAGAAAGACTTCTTTTTCTTTTCAATTTTTCTAAGATTTCATGCAGCAAACATAAAATAATTTCTCTAGACTACGAGCTACTTATGCCCTAAATGCACTGCAAAAACTTATGAACAAAAAGGCTTCTCCCTAGCTATTGATGCAGAAACACAATATTCAAACAAAAAAGAAAATGAAAAAGAGATAATTTTTTATTTATTTATTTAAGTGCTAAATGAAGCAACAAAGGGAAAATTTCGACAAGCACAAAACCAAGAAAACAAAATAAAATGCTGGCTTAAAGCGCAGATCGCAAAGAACTAGAGCAAAGATGCACAATGGCAATCAAGAAAGCACCGACTCTTACGCTTATCTAAAAACCATAAAACAAAATCTTTCTTTTTTATGTTTTCTATCAACAATCAACTAAGAAAAAATAGGCTAAGGGTAAGAGGCCCTAACCTACTGACTGTGCAACCCTAGACTCAAACCCCTGAGAGGAACACTTCTCACCATAGGAGGGGATGACTTCCCCACCCTGATTGAAAAGAAACCACTCAAGCCTGCTACTGTAACTGAAACAACACGCGTGCAAATGCATGTTGAGCTATAACAGAGCGTGGGTACCCGYGGGCTGCACTTGCACAGGCCGCGTGTATGTATAAACTCCAAGAAAAAASTAAACACAGGTAGCCTAGACCTTGAAGAGGCCTCTGGTATTGACAACCAGGGTCTCTTGAAGGCTTGGATGCTTCTTCTTTAMTCAGAAAAGAAAAATAATTGCAAAGAATAAMAAAACGCAATAAAGAAAACTGAGACAAGACTGTGAACCAACAAGACTCAGATAGGATCTAGAAAGCCCCCTGAGAATGTATAATTCTGACAGGGAAGAGTGGACTGCCTCTTAAGCTCTCTGACTCCTACACGCTACTGAAACCTCTACAGCTAGCGTTCACATACATGTTGTAGAATGTTAGGGCATGGGTTTTACGCGTGCAGGCCTTCTGCAGGCCGCGTGTACCTCTGTGTGTTCCGATAATGATCGTCAAGCAATAGTCAAGGAAAAAAATGGTATAAAGAACCATGTTCCCTGTTAGCTCTGACCTAACAGGAAACAGACATGCAAAGAAACATAAAATCTAATCCTTTAAACTACCCAAAAAACCTCAACTAAATCCGAAAACCCTAAAGAGTATATCCCCGGCGGAGTCGCCAATTCTGTTGTTGGGAAATAATACCCTACGGACTAGCAAGCTAGGGTTAGACTTGCATGCAGATCATGACCTTAAAGAAATCACTTTTAACCTACCACACCAAAACTTAAAACCTTTTTTCACATACAATCATGGAAAGGACCTACTAACCATTTTACTGATGTTTGGTGTAGATCCTCCATTGCGCTTTGTTTGCTTGCTTGCGCTGCTCCTTCCAAAGTTAACCTGCAATCAAGACAAAACACTATGCATGCATGCTATTTTTCTACTTGAGGGTTAGAAATTAAGCATAAATTGCACAAATCATAAACAACTCATGCATTGGGACGGGAAAAGTATTATTTTATTATTTTCAAAATGAATCAACTTACAATCAATGTTGAGACCAACCACCGTTCCTTGATCCTGATCCTGGGCTCCTCCTCTTCTTTGTCCTACAACTGCTTTTCTTTAATTCTCCTTAAGCTTGAGGAAAGGCTAAAGGGTTGGGACAAATGGATTCGGCAATTGGGCATAGTTTCTTCGCTATAATTTTTCTCCTCCAAATAGTACCCCTACCCCTTCTTTTATAGGCTAGAAGGAGCTAGGGTTTTGGATGAAATCTCGGCCATGCATGGATGGGAGTTTCAGTTAACTGACCCATAGCTTTTTGTCCCGTTGGAAACTTTCCTATTTTTGTGCTTTGTTAGGTAAACGCGGGCTATAGTAGGCCTGCCAACGTTCCAATGCGTGTAGTAGTAGGCCTGCCAGCATTCCAACGCGTGCAGTAGTAGGCCTGTGAACGTTCCAACGCGTGCAGTAGTGGGTTAGGGCGCGTGTACCTTCACCCAATAGGATTTCAAAGAGGTTTTTCAGCAGATGTTTTGTCAATGAAGGGATATGAGTTGGCCTGATTCCAGGTAAGCATGCATGGTGCAATTTAGGGTTATAACAGGCATGTATGGGCCCGTTACAAAACCTTTAAACTTCCCTAGTGATTTAATCTAAGAAAGTAAATTTCAACACTATCCTATCTTTGTAGCATGTGGGCATGTATGGGCCCATTACAATCTTAAGATGTGTTTAAAAATAAACTAAGAGGAGTCCCAAGAGGGGTTGTTCTCCTCTCCTAAAGGTTTTAGTCTTTTTAAGGGATATAAAATTGTCCTACAATCTTTTTCTGATTCTCAAGGTCGCTTGGAAGCGTGAGAGAAGAGCATACTAAGTGATTGTTATCCAACTTCTAGTATGAATGCAAGTTTTATGTGATTAGGAATGATTCCAACTTATACTTTTAGTCAAAGCAAGCCATCCATGTGGCAAAATGAAAGCAAAAGAGGAAATAATGATTTTAAACCCCCTAAGTGCCTATGTGTTTTGACTAATCCCTTTATATGAAGAGGGAACTAAGTGTGGTGCAGCTTACAACATGCATAAAAACACTTTTGAGAAGGCTAGGGACCTTCCCCAAATCACAAAAACCTTACAATGTGTAGTTTTCTGCATAGGTGCGTGGGTCTCAGTGTAGACAGAGGTGCACTGAGTGCCTGTGCGCAGACCGAAACGAGATTTTGGTCGTGGGTGCGCAGAATAGAACTATGGTTTTAGCGCATGTGTGCACGATGCATGTCTGTGGGCCAAAAAACCCATGCACAACTGACATACAACCATGAAGAAAATTCTGGATGGAATTCTCTCAATTCAACTTGGAATTGGATGTTTTGTAGGTCGGCTTGGGCTAGTTAATGCACCTGCAGGTTAAATAAACCAAAAGAAGAGCTATAAAAACCCAAATGGAGTAGGAAATTGATACCTTTCCCCTGTGGAGTCACCAATCTGTTGCGCCTCTTTTGCCACGTAGATGAGAAAAACAGAGGTGCTTGCAAGCTTAGTTGGGTTTGCTATGTAGGACAGTTGTAAGGAAAAGGGTTAGAGAAATAAATATAAAAGAACAACTAAGAAATAAAATAACAACTAAACTAGTGAGAATAGGGACATAAGAACAAAAGAAACAATAAGACTCATTTCACCAATGGTAAGGTTTATATGAGTGAAATAAAACACCAAGAAGAAAAAGGACTATGAGTCCCTTCTTCCTCCAAGGGAGGGCTCTTGGACCCCGACAAATAAGCTCTTCTTACAACTTTGAATGAAAATGGTGAGAGAATTCCTTGCTAATACACTCAAGGGGTGAGCTGGATTGCCCAATGTAATGGTGCTAGTATACTCTTGATGAGAATAGAGGATTCCTCAAGAGAATAGTAGCATCATAACTTTTCTATTGAAATTCCTTGAGAATGAAGTGCACCCATGGCCTTGTTTTATAGCACCTCTTTGAGGTATTGTGCAACCAACTTGTAGTGTGAAAAGAGGCTAATTAGGGCATTTTTAGGTCTTTGACCAGCCACCGAGTCGGATCCAGTCCATATTTGAGTGTCAAATCAACTTGGAAGTTGAACCAGAAGTGGGTGGGAGGCCGACCATTCTCATAAATGCGTCGTTCTCAGATGTGCATAGCTTTTAGTGACCACAATCACGTATCGAGTACATGTGCGCTTTTCCTGTGTTTCTGTTTTGCACATGTATGCATGCGCCCTGTGTAGTCATAGCACACTTTAATTTTGTCACTATTTGTATTGTTTTTTACCCTTTGGAAATGCTTTTGTGGTAATTTTGGTCCATGGGTGACCTCATAACTGTTTGACTATGCTGGATTCTTGTAACCATTTGCGGATGAAATTTCAGTGATAACACCTAGCAAAGCCTATTTTGTAGTACAACATAGATATGCACATTTTTTGATATGTATGTGACTAATCCTATTGCACACCCTCATACACATGCATGTGTCCACTAGTGCCCATGTACATGTCCAAAAATATTGTACGACACAACTATTGCTTGCGGCTTCGGCCTGCTAAAATCCACCTATGGCTACCTATGTTCTATTTTCTCCTTGACTTGATCTCTATATGGAATTCCTTCTCCACCTATATGATATCTCCTTGAATCACATTCCTTCGATATCCAATACTCTCTAAGAAAAAATCCTTCTCTTCTCTGATCAATGTGTGATCAATGTTTTAGTGTGTCTTCCTCCTTCACACTCGCCTTGCTTTTATAATATTGAGTTATAATTTATTAATAATATCTTAAGTGATTAACGATTCATATTACTTCTCACCTCACTTGATATTAAATGCTAATCACTTTTAAAAAAATTCTTAAATAACTCAACTTACTAATAAAATCACTTTACTTTAATAATTCCTTTAATTAAAGTAAAGTTACCACGATAAAAGGATTTGGACGGCTTCCACATGATAGACACCAATCTTATGTGGAAATACATGTCTGATGCTACATGAATCAATACTCCCTCTTAGTAAGGAAGGTATTTTGCACCACCCCAAGTCTGTCTCTAAAGAACACAAACTTCCCTTTCTTTAAGGGTTTGGTCAAAATATCTGTAACCTTCTCATCTGTGGAAATATACTGAATCTTGAATGCTTCCTTTTGGATCATATCTTGTATGAAGTGGTATTTTATATCAATATGCTCAGAACTATCATGGAATACTACATTCTCTGAGAGTTTGATACAACTATGATTATCGTAGTATATCACTGTAGGCTCCAACTCTTAATAAAATAAAATCTGTAAGAAATTTGTGAAGCCAAATGGCTTCACAAATAGCCATAATTTATTCCATATAGTCTACCTCTATTGAACTAAGTGCTACAGAATTTTGCTTCTTACTAAACTAAGTAATCACTGTTGATCCCAAGCTGAAGCAACAACCCAAGGTGCTCTTTATATCTATTTCACTCCTCACCCAATCTGAGTATGTATATCCCTACACGTCCACTCGATATCCTCCAAGATACCTCAATCCATACTCCACCTTACATTTCATGTACTTGATCACATGTTTCACTACGATATAATGCACTTTCCTCGGCTCCACCATGAAATGACTCAAGGTGTTCACAACAAAAAAAATATCTCAGCTAGTGTTGACCAAATACATCAATGACCCTATCACTTGCTTATATATCCTAGGATACACAAACTTTGAATATGAATTCACCACCTTCTTCAGATTGGTAATCATAGGTGTGGACATTAGTTAAGAGTCATCTTTCCTGAATCTGCTCAAGATCTCTATTGCATACTTCCCTTTCCGAAGGAATATCTCTCCCAATTCTTGCCATGCCTATAACCCCATGAAATAATGCATCAAGCCAATGAAATTCATCTCTAACTGACTAGCTAAATCTTATTTTCACCCTATAATAAGCTCCTCTTCTCATATGAGAAATAAATCATCTACATAGAAACCCACGATGAGAGGATCCTCTCCAACAAGTATGAAGTATAAGTTAGGATCTGTGTCACTCTTGGTAGAGCTCATACTCTGCAAGTATTCGTCAATATTGGAATACCACACCTTGGTTTCTTTTTTGAGTCCATACAAGGATTTTGTAATCCTACACACGTGAGAATACCTCCCATGTACCTCAAATACCTGAGGTGTCTCTATGTATACTTCCTCTTCAATTCTCCCATTGAGGAAATATGTTTTCACATCCATTTGATGTATCTTTCACCTCATAAATGAAGCAATATAAATAACAACTTGAATAGAATCATACCCAAAAAAATGAAGCAAATGTTTCCTTGTAGTCCAATCCATCTTTCTAGGAGAAACCTCTAGCCATAAAAATCACCTTGAACTTCTCTATGCTACCATATGCAACATGATTGATCTTGTAGAGCCACTTGGAAATCATAATTCACTTCCCCTCTAGTCTCGACACTATGTCCCAAACATCATTCCTCGTAATAGAGGTGTACTCCTCTACCATGGCATCCCGCAAAACCTATTGATATGTTGTTTCCTCAAAACTGGAAGGCTCAACATCAATAATGCTAGTCATAAGTGGCATATAGTTTGGAAACTTCTTTGGAGGCCTACACTCTCTGATCGAACTTTTAGGAGCATCACCAACATCCTTCAATGTATGTAATATCCAGCTGGGTCTCCTGAAAATAATAGAAGGGGATAACTCCTCCTCCCCACTTAAAGTATGAACTGTTGATTATTTCTCATCCTTTAGAGCCTACTACTCATAGTATTTTATCAGTGTTGATGAATCTTGGCATCTCCTAGATTCCAAGTTCTCCTTAAAATTAACATTTATGCTCACAATTGTGTTCCTTTATACTAGAATCAAGATCATGTAAGACTTTGAGGTCTCACTATACCCCAAAATTATACTCTTCTATATTGAAGGCTATAGATTTATCCTCTTCTCCAAATGCGCATGGAGGTATTTAGACAACCAAAGATCCTCAAATGACCAATCTCTAGGTTCACTCTTGAGAATTCCTCCTCTGGAGTCTTGTCCCCCAATATATTGTGAGGACACTTGTTTTGCACATATATTTACATGTTACATGCCTCTACCCAAATAAACATAGGAAATTTATCGTCATGTATCATAGCCCTGGAAGAATCAACAATCAATTGATTCTTTCTCTCTGCAACCCCATTATATTGAGGGTTATATGAGACTGTCAAATACCTCTTGATCCCTACCTCCTTGCAGAAATCCTTCAAGTCATTGGAGGTCTACTCTCCCCCATTATCCAAACTCAATACCTTGATCTTATTACTTGTATGGTTCTCTACCTGAGCTTTAAACTATCTGAACCGATTGAAGACCTCAGCCTTGGTCTTCATAAAGACAATCGATATTTTCTTAGAAAAATCATCAATAAGAATCACATTGTATGATTATCCCTAAGATTATTATACTGACATTAGACCACTCACACATGAATGGATAATATCCAATATCCCCTTGGACCTACTCTTGCTTCTAGGAAAAGCATCATTGGAATTCTTGGCAAGTTCACACCCTCTGCACACTCCCCACTGCTCAATATTGAACTCTCAAAGACCTATAAAACCTTCCCTCCTAATTGGAAAATACATGTAGTGTAGGTGTCCCAACCTCTTGTGGCACAACTCACATAGGATGTCATTGTTGTGTACCAAATCCTGAACAATCGTTCCCTGCAACACGTATAAAGTGACCTCTCTAACTCCAACAACCACTGGACTATCTGGGCTAGCTTTCTCTAGACATATGAGTACCTACCCTCTATGAAATGTAAAAAAGAAACCCTTTCCTCCATAGTTGAGACTAAGAGGAAATCATTCTTCAAACTTGGTATGCCAAGAACATCATGTGCATCTAATGAACCTCATGACTCAAGTTGGAATGTAATTGTTCGCTCTCCCTTCACTGCATACTTGGCATCATCACCAAGTTTCACATGATCATCTGAGTCACTCTCTGTCAGACTACTAAATATCTCATTCTTTTTTCATATGATGAGATGCACCACTGTCTAAGAACCAAGCACTCCTCATAGTTTTGCTGGTAGAAAGGAAAGAAACTAATGAGTAATCCTTCTCAAAATTTGTTGCAAAATCATGATGCTGCATCTTAGATAATGTTGTTGTATGCATTTTTGCTAATGTTTTTTTCTATGTCTTTACCCATCTTCTTCTATGGACATTGATATGCATAATTTCCATTCTTATGACATGAGTGTTGGAATTATTAACCAATATTAAGAGTGGGGGTGAATCCATATTCAACACTTCTTACCATTTTAAATAACAACATTAACTTATCAGCAATTTATCACTTATGATTTCATTTAATATATCATGAATAATGTCATTCAACAATGCATAACATATAACCACATATACACAGTACACTAGAATTTGCGTGCGGACCCAAATGGTAGCAAACCACAAAATTCTTATATATCAAATATTACACTCATATGAAGCACCAACTTCCAATATTCTCTAGCACAAACTGGAAGGAGGCTCCAACCCCCTATCTATAGGTTCCAACCTAAAGGAAGCTACAACTCCCAAATTCTATAGCTCCAAATGGAAGGAGGCTCCAACCCCTTGATTTATAGGATCCAACCTAAAGGAGAATTTGATCTCCCACCTTGCACCACCCTGCCACCTTGAAAAATAAATGTAGACTCAACCTATCACTTCCACTATCACTATCACTACCACTGTCACTGTCATTATCATTGATACAACATCAACAAAAAATTGTCACTGTTACTTCCATTGATATTCATACCTCATAATCAATAGGACCAAATGCACTGACATAAATCATACATCAATACCATCACCAATATGTGTATCTAACCATGAGCTAAAATATGTGTGTCATAACATCCATATAACAAGCATATGCAATATCCATAAACCATGTGCCAAGATATGCCTCAATCATATGCCATATTGAACTCCTCATGATATGTCTAAACCATGCACCAAAATATGTACCTCAAATAAACACCATATCATCCAATATGTGCCTTAATCATGTATCAAAACATCCATGAAATATACCAAACTAGGTACCAATATATCCAAGTTATACCTCAAAACATATGCCAAAATATCACCAATCCATGCCTCTAGACATGTGCTAAAGACCTCCATGATATGCCTTATCATATACCATAACCACTAAGATAAAACACATAGAAAACATACCTTTAGTCATGTAACAACCTAGTGCATATGATCACAGACTAGAAAACCCATCCTCTACTTTAGCATCAACAAGATAACATCTTCATAAAAAATTACTTCTGCCTCGCTCGAAAAAAATAGGCAATTAGCGGTGCCTCACATGACACTACAAAGATAACCAATAGGGACTCATGGGAAACTCTTCACTTGACCCGTGGGGGTCTGATCAACTATGGTTTTTCATAAACCCTTCTCCCACTTGCAGCTCAGATACTTCTCCTTCGCACTCTTTCACTACTTCATATTTTACTACCTCAAATGTTTGGTTCGTTGGTTCAAATGAGAGGGTTCTTTATGTGTATTTATATATTTTTAAATAAATCCTTTACTTAACTTTATGGCCTACCTGTAACTTTTAGTTACAACAAATTTTCTCCTTGAATTAATTTTGGGGTGGACTTCTAACTTCATATCCATAGATTCGGGGCTTCAACTTTAAGAGGGAATAATTCTTCAACCATGAGAAACCATGTGACATACCACCTACCATTGGAAATGGAATGAAAAGGATTATCCATATATGAGTTTTTGGCATGTAATTGTAATTTCCTTCATCCGCTTTTTGTTCAAACAACTTTAGGATTCATGACCACACCTCTAGGATTCTTGTAGACTTCTTCAAAGATTCTTCCCATGCGGGACATGCTTAAATATATGCAATAAGGGGACCACTTTGGATAATTATTCAAATACATCCATTACTTATTCCTTCAAATAAACCCATCACTTCTATGGGCTTCTTTGAATTACGTTGATGCTTCTTCTAGGGTTGACATCAATGACAACCAACTTTCCAAGAATGAGAAGTACTTGATTTTACTCAAGTCCTTATTATTCCCTGGATGTGATGATCCTCTATCATTTATACCTTTCTTTCTATAACTCTTTCCTTTTCCCTTCTTCATTTTACTAACAAGAGACAAGTTCTCCTCACCACCTCCTTGCTTTATGCTCTTAGAATCCTCTCAAGTATCTTCCTGGATGCAGTCATTCCAAATTTTCTTCCAATCTGGGATATTTTGCCGAGTGAAAACTCTTTGAAAAATGGTTCCAAAGACTTGGGAAGATCGTTCAATGCCACATTCACGAGCTCTACATCCTTTGTTTTCTCCCATATGGTTTCAATTTGATCACACACCCATGTGATCCTCATGAGATATCTTACCATAAGATTATCAAATCTAGACATATCTATCAATATGAGTTTATTCCTTAAGACCATCTTCCTATTTATGTTATTGCTTTGTATTACACTTACCAAGGCATTAACCATCCCTTTGGTCATATTCTCGGATATGTGAGGGATTATATGATCCTTCATGGAATCCATGAGGACCCTCTCTACTTTGATCTCTTTATTTTTGTGAGCTTCGAAAGCTGTCAGATTTGTCATCGAAGTAACTTCCTTGTGCACTAACTCCCAAAGGTCATACTCCTTCAACACCAAAGTTAGTATTTCTTTCTAAGATAGGAAGTTGGATGCTCCATCCAATATTTATTTAACTCTCAACAATGTCGTTTCCATTCTTAAGACCTGATAAACTAACCTAGAATTAACATGCTTCTAGAATTTGCCTTGGTACTAATGTGTAAACACATGTACTTGTCTATCATAATTGAACCCCCACGTATGTATGCACCCTCCCTTAATGAATCCCATGTATGTATGTGCATCTTCTTACTACAACCCATGGTTACATGACTATGTCCAAAGAGACTTGCATATCTATGTGCATGTCCCTTCTATAACCTCGCGTACAACTTCGTAAACCTCCAAAACCCTAGTTCTACCTCAGTACGACTATTTTCCTTAAATATGTCCTTTGATTTCTTTTGTTGGTTATGGATCTACTAAGATCTCCTACAGATATGATAGATCTGCTATCAATTTCTATGGATCTGAGATGTGACTTCCCTTCAGAGCATGAGCTCTGATACCATTTTGAAAACCTTTATTTCTAGTGCCTAGGTATCTTTTTAACTAGTCATTTCCTTATTACAAATTAGATTAGAAGCTCACAAAACCAAAATACAGTACTGAAATATTTAACTCAAATAAATCTAGTGGAGGAAAAACCGGAAACCAAATCATTAACACATAAACACCAATATTTTTGGGTAGATACCCCTAGAAAAACCCCCAAGAGAAAAGAAATGGTGAAAATGATTTTATTATGCTAAAATCATGAGTCCCGTAACAAGGATAATGACCCACTAAGAGAAATACAACTTCAAACAAACTTGACAAAGTTTGTTCTTTTGTACAACAGATATATACGCTTGTTTTTAGATATGCATGTGATTGTCCCTACTTCACACCTACATACATGTTCTTGTCTTCACTGTCGTCGACGTACATGTACATAAATATTGTACGAAAATATTTGTACGACGCAACCTTTTCTTGTGGCTTCTCTCTACTGAAACCCACATGTGGTTGCCTCTGTTTTGTTTTCTCCTTGACCTGATCTCTAGATGGAAGTCCTTCTCCACCTATATGAGATCTTCTGGAATCATATTCCTTCGTGATCCCATCCTCTATGAGAAAAATTCCTTCTCTTCTCTAATCAATGTGTGATCAATGTGTCAATGTGTCTTCCTCCTTCACCCTAGCTTTTATTTTATAAGATTGATTTGTAATCTATTTCTAATCTCCAAAATGATTAACGATTAAGATTACTTCTCACTTCACTTGATATTACATGCTAATTACTTTTAGCATTTTCCTTATATAATTCAACTTACTAATAAAAACACTTTACTTTAACAATTCATTTAATTAAGGTAAATTTATCAATATAAAAGACTTTGAACAACTTCGACATGCTAGACACCAAGCCTATGTAGAAATACATGTTCGATGCTACATGCATCAACACCTTTCATAGTACATAAATTCTCTAATATTTGGAATATATGTTTCTCTATCCTATTAAATGTGCATTCTATGGGTCCCTAATCATCTACAATAATATTTCTCTTTCTCAATTTTTATATTTAGTATGCACTTAAGTGCATCATGTTTTACATAAAGTACATTTTCCAATTTTTCATATAGACTATGGGATCTTACCTTAACTTTATTGATATTCATCCTTTCTTATGACATAAGTGGACAAAAATGATACAACAATGAATGTGAAACTACCTAAAAAAAAATTACGATTCATCTAGTTCTTTTTATTTTCACATGCTTTAATAACTGAAAATTTTCAGTGTTATTATAGGTTTACTACACAGTGTAACTTCTAATGCTTGCTTACTCTATCCTTGGACTAAATATTTACTCAATTCTGATGTATCATTTATTATATGACCCATCAAACATGGAGTAAATTCAAATTTAACATACACAAACTCATTTGCATACATGAATAAAAGTATCACTTTATTCTAAAAGTAGAGGGTTTTCTAACACTAAATAAAAGATTGATTTTTAAACTTGGAACTTTTGGAATGAAAATTTGAAACAATTGCAGTTAAGTTCATGAAAATTTATTAATTCTCTTTCATCTTTTCATTAATATTTAATGCATTTAAATCAATTTCCTTGAACTAAAATAAAACCTTGAAAACAAAATATGTTTATTTTAAAGATGCAAACACAAAACACACAAATAAAAAATTATTTTTCATCTTTTCAATGCTATTTAATGCATTTAAATCAATTTCTTTAAACTAAAATAAAACCGTGAAAACAAAATATGTTTATTTTAAAGATAAAACAACTTAGTAGTAGAATGGATGGCCCTTGTCTTCTCCTCTAAGAAGATGCATTTCTCCGATTAGAATACACAAGTCTCTACTAATATTATATTAAGGCAACCTAACATAACGTGCAACCTATATGCTCTATTCTATTTCATTGTATTGCATGAAGCTGAGTACCTAGTTTTTTTACATTGATAATAAACCAATTAAATCTAAATTTTTCTCCCTTTGTACTTTGAATAAATTCGAAATAACCTAGCATTGTACTTTGAATAAATTAGAAATAACATATCCAACAATGAAATCAGTTAATATTAAATTTATCTCTCCCCACTATTTATATTTTGAATAAATTAAAGTATATTGTAAGATAAAGGAGTTTTTTTAAGTTTTAACATAGCATTTTACTCTGAATAAATTAGAAATAACATATCCAACAATAAAATCAGTTAAATTTAAATGTATCTCTCCTACTATTTATATTTTGAATAAATTAAAGTATATGGTAGGATAAAGGCTTTTTTTTTAGTTTTATACATGATAATTAGTTAAATCTAAATTTCTCAACCTTCTATTTCTATTTTGAATCAATTAAAATAACATATCCTTGTTCAATATATATGTTATTTTTGTATTTTGATATTTAATGTAGTCTTTCTTTCCATAAAAATAATCTTAAGTTGAATTTTATTGCTTAGTCTAATTGTTTTAAGTTTTTATTTTTTTGGGGGATTTTTAGGTGATATTTTCTTGCAAAAAATTATTGGATATACATATTTGTGTGATTAATTCTATATAATTTAAGTGCTCCAAATTTTTGATAGGAGAAGTAATGTCGCGCTTATCGCGGTACTTGCAGTTTGATTGTGATTTTCTTGAACGTGTTGAATCTATTTATACATTCAAAAATCTAATTTAAAAAACTTACAAATTTATATTACCAAATTTTGATGAAAAAAGAAAACCTAAAACAATTAAAAAACACCACTAAATATTGGTAACTTTTGATATAAACCCAATAATGATTTTAATATCCTTTCATGGGATACAATCTTATTTTTCTTCAATGGCCATCATTTCTCATATAAAAAAAAATATTGTATATATGTTGTTCACCTTATGCTATGTTTATATCGAGAGTATCAAGGTATTTAATTAAATAAATGATATTATATATTATTTAAATATAAATATAAAATAACATATTTTTTTATAAGGACGATATTTAACTTATGAGAGATATGAATATATGTGTTGAATACAAAAAGTTATATAAAGAGATGAAAGGAGAGATCCACATTTATATAAGAATTAAAATATTGAAAATATGATATTTACATAGAAAACTTGTTAATTTCCATTTTTTCTATAAATTGTTCATTTAAATTTCACATAATAAAATTATTTTATTTTAAAAATATTAAAAATTGTATAAAAACTATATAAAATCTTTAGAAATTTGATTTTTTTACAAAATTATTATTAAATATTTTTTTTTACAAAATTATTATTAAATATTTTACATTTTGAATATTAAGGATTAGTAAGATTAGCCCATGTTTCTACATTTTAATATTAATTTTCATCTTTAAAATCATCCCTAATTTAGAAATATTATTATCTATCGCTTCATGTGTTCCTAAATCTATTATAAATGATAAAAGAATTTACATCTCAAGAGATTATATCCTTATAAGTTCTTGATAGATGATGGATCACTTAAATTAGTATTTGTATGATAAAACACTATTGTTTTTTTATCAATCTTGCACAACATGACACATATATTATGTTAAAGAGAGTGAAGTGAGGCACACATTATGAGGGAGATGTGTAATTCCTTCCATGAACAATATGGAGTTGACACATGACATTTAAAAAAATAGTAATAACTAAAAACTCATTTCAATGTTATCAATAAACAAAATATTTCAATATCCACATTAAGTAAACTATTTTTATATCAAAATATTTGTCACAATAACGACCTTCCTAATCCTCATCAAAACTTTTTTGATCTTGGAAAGCTTCTCTTAATCCTTTTCAAACATTGAAACAACATTTTAAAGAAATGCAAATAATCTCTTACTTTTCTTAAGATTCAATTAGTAGACTTTAACCATCATCCCCTCTCTCTCTAATTTCATGCTTAACATGAAGTTGACATATAACCTTTAAAATAATAATAAAATAACCATAAATAAAATATATCTTTATTCAACCTCAGTAAAAAAAAAATACATTAACTTTATATATATATATATGACTACCTGCATTAAAGATCACAATTTCACATACAACACAATATTACTACCTGAATGACAAATTGATAACTGATGGGAAATGAGCTATGCGGAAACCCTATTTTGGATCCACAAAACCCTTAACGAGCAAGGAAACTGTGGTTCCGAGTAACAATAATTTTCCTCCCGACAAAGGATAAGATGGATGCAGACAATGAGGCACCGCTTATGGCAACAATGTAGGACATTGTGGATTATTCCCTAGACCTAATGGATGGGAAGGAGATCTGGGTGACACCAGTTGTCAGTTTTTCGGTTACTCCTTCCGAGAGGTTTTTCGTCGTGCCTGGGACCGAAAGGCGGATGGAGGTTGGGGGTCCATCTTCCCTTTGAGACTCTCTTTAATCTAGTTTCAATCGGATGCAATGCGGTTTCTCTTCTCATGTGCTTCCATTGGGTTCGGGTTTAGTTTTTGGTTTAGAGCATGAGTTTTCATCCATGGAACCCCCCCAACCCAACTTACCTAGGAAGATTCTTGTCGACTGTCCTCCAGTTCCTTTCGCATCGATCTGGCTAGAAAGTCCCCAGGGGTTTGCGTCGGTAAAAATAGAGGGTCTAGGTGTTCCATATATAGGTTTTCTAGGGCTAATACCAGCCTCCTAGAAGTGATTTACTTTGGGCGGCATGCTCTTTTAATGGGTTTCGTTCATCCTCAGGCCAGGAAAAACTATCTCTCATAACATTACCAAGTGGCATAGGCTCTTTGGGATTGAAAGGCTTTATAGATACATGGTTGGCCCCATCGATTCAATCTCATAGGACTGTGATATGTGCATGAACAGAGAACATGCCTAAAGGTAGGGAAGGGGGTGGCTCTGCCGTGGCAGTAGAAGAGATGTCAGATACTCTCAAACATGCTACTCGGAGATGGAGGAAGAACCCGAGGTTGAAGAAATGACGGATACAACAGTTGTGGGTAAGGCTCAAGGTTGTCATTTCATCATTAAAATTATGATGGAATGGGTTGACAAGTCCTGGTCCAAAACCCTTCGACAACCTCCCACATTACAAACACTAGCTTGAGAATGGTTTTTCATTAAATTTGGCATTGATGCACATGCAGAGTGGGTTCTTAAATGCACTTGGAGCATACACTCCACTCTAATCATCCTCAAAATATGGACGCCTCTCTTTTATGCAAGCAATGACTGAATAGATGTGGCCCTAATTTGGGTGCATATTCATGGTCTTCCTATTGAATTCTGGACCATAGAAATTTTTATGGAGCCTCGGAACACTATGGGAACTTTTATAGATTGAGATATGTCCTTTATAGATTCAAGTGAGTTGATGGTTTCCAGGATTTTGGTGTCGTTGGATATTAGAGAAGGATTGGTGGAGGAATTGGATCTAGTGTCGAGTAACATATCTTATATGCAGAAATTGGATTATGAGGGAGTCCCTTTTTGTTGCTAAAGGTGCCATCAATATGGACACATTTCAAATCAATGTCATTTTCCTTTCCATGGTCAGGTTGAAGGGTCGCAAGAACACTCTACAAGGAAGATATCGGTGTTGCATAGGGAGGAGGAAATAAATCAATCCTCTATAGAATAGAGTAGGGCGAAGCCATCAAGCTTACTAGATTTGGGGCATGAAGCAAGTGAAGTTGAAGCTGAAACAACTCTTCATATTCTGGATAAATTTTCTCAATTACCGACCAATGATCATGGGCACTCATCTCAGGATATATCACGATCCATGGATGCGACTCGAAGGTCCATTCCCAATCTATGTATGCTCCCTATTCCCCCCACACCATCAATTATTTGATAAACTCTTTGTCACTTTTGGGAAAGGTTTGGACGGTGTCCTTAAAAAAGGGTCTTTCTCTTATAGGGTATCGTTCTCATCTTTTCATCATGGGAAGGAAACATCTCTGGCTCAATGCTCCCTTGTTCCCACAAAACCCCTCTTTTCATTTGTGAAGATCATAGAAGAGCCCGAGTCCTTGATGAACTGGGAAGAAGAGGTGGTAACCTACCATCTTAGGAATAGAGAAATCCCTACCTCGACAGCTTCAACCAAACAAACATAGGGGCTATGTAAAAACCATTTACCTATCATAGGCGGAAATGAAGAGAGAGAAAATATCATCTCTCAAAATTCTAGGAAAAGGTTGTTGTGGACGTGGAAACTAGAAAACAGTTATCCATCATGGGGGAACTTAGAGAATCATCAATCTAGAGAGGGGTTACCTCATGAGAATTCTATCTTTTAACTACAGGGGTGTGGTGAGCCCTTCCAAAAAATCGACCCTTAAAGGGTTGGTGGAGTCCAACCAACCTGAAATCATTGTTCTATAGGAAACCTTGGGGAAAGTTATGGAAGTAGTTACTATAAAATATTTCATCATCATAATTTCACAGATATGGATGCCATAGGTCAATCTGGGTATTTTTCAATTGGGTGGAATTCCAGAACTGTCAAATCACTCAACACTTGGGGCTTTGAGTCTAGATTAAGGGAAGAAATATTCTCGACTCACCTAGGAATGAAATTCTCAGTGATAAATATTTATGGGCCATATATTGAACGAGTAAATTACTAGGAATACCTTCTTAATAAATCTTTTATATACAATAATGCCCTCATTTTATGTGGGGACTTAAACTTCTCTATAGGAGCTATAGAAGTCTGGGGATCCAAAGTGATACCAGAGCCCTTTTCTAATTTCTTCATACATTCTTTGGCTAAAAAAGGATTGACAGATATAATCCCGGTAAAACTAAAACCTACTTGGAGGAATAAAAGTGTAGGGGTAGACATAATTGTGAAATGCCTTGATTGTTTCTTTGCAGTACATAGGCTCCTAGATAACCCTCTACAATTAAGACAATGGGTAGGAAATGGGTGGGAATCATACCACTCTCATGTTTTTATGGAATTCACAAGAGGGATTGAAAACCATCTTTCCATTTCAAGTTCAACCTGGCTTGGCTCAAGGAGGAAATATTCCTCACTCTCGTCAAGGAACATTGGGTCCCTTTTGATTTTAGTTTAGAAGAGGAAACTACTTTTCATTTCAATACTAATATAAAAACATTTAAGAGAGCTATGGTGAATTGGGGAAACCTAAAGAGACAATGAGATGAGCAGGATTTAACTAACACGCAATCAAACCTCAAATCCATATATGAGTTGGAAGAGTGAGTTTATGCTTCCCCTGAAACAAGAGGGGCTTTATTACAGTTGGAAAAAAAGAGAAGACAACTTTTGGAGGACTAAGAATAATTTGTGTGTCAAAAGAGACGAGCTATTTGGATGGAAAGTGGGGATGATAACAATTTTTTTTCCAGGCCTATGCGAAGGGTATAAAATTATAAAATACCATTTGGACCCTAAAATATGATGTAAGAAGATCTATATCTTCCTTCGATGTGTTAGAACAACCTGGAAAGAGGCACTTCCAAACTCTATTTAAGGCATATAATCAGACTATTGTTGCAGACATTTTCAGAATGGTTGGTTTCTTCCCAAGATTTGTAAATGAAGAAGATAATAGAAACCTCATGGAAGAGGTATTCAAAGAACAGATCAAGGAAGTATTATGCTAGTTCCAAAAGGAAAAAATCCCAAGACTAGATGGTTGGCCTATAGAGATTTTATTAGGGATTTATGATATAATCAGAAAGGACATTCTTAAAGTGGTGGGGGAATCATGCATAAAAGGGCATATGCATGCAGCCCTAAAAAGCACTTTCATAACTTTGATTATGAAATCAGACTCTCCCTAGCCACTAGAAGGATTCAGACCAATATCGTTGTGTAATTGAATTTACAAAGTGGTGGGAAACGTAACTGGAAGAACAAAGACATAAGGGTGGCACAAAAATCCGTCCACAACATCACGACAAGGAAATCAAAAGGAGTAGTGAAAATAGACTTGTGAAAGGATTATGAAAAAGTAATTTGGATTTATATTAGGATTCTCCCAACTCACTTAGGATTTGAGATAACCTTCATAAATGAGGTTATGAGTTGAATCTCGTCAACAATCTTTGGAGTCCTCATCAATGAATATGCTTCCCCTTTTTCCATGCACAACGAGGATTGATATAAGGGTGCCCATTTTCATCTATAATAATCCTCCTTGTTGTGGACGGTCTTAGTAGATCTTTGGAAGATGAAAAATACTATGGGGAGTTTCATGGAATTTCAATACCCCCAACTCTAAAACTAGCAGATCTTCTATTTTTGGATGATGTCTTACTTTTTTGTAATGGGAAATGTGGGGACACATAAAAACTATTTGGAATCCTAGATCTCTTTGGCACAACAACTGAATGAAAATCAATGACAAAAAATATACGCTCTCTGTCAATAACAGGGAGGAAGAAGAGATTAATTTATACTGATTCATTTATCCATATGAAATGAGGGACACTGATGCATGCCTAAAACACCTAGTGATGCAGGAGAATCACCTTCAAGGTCAACAGTGCACACGTGGAGGCAATCAGAGGACATTTGAGCAATATCAGAATTTCAAATCGGGCATTAACTCAGAATTTAATTAGGTTGTTGAGATATTTTGTTGAGCAATTTGAATATTGTAAATTGTTTGAAAAGTCTCTAAGGACTGTAAGAAATCGCAAACATGGAGTGTTGACTCTGTTTGATACTAATTAGCAGTTACTATAATGGGACGGAGTAGGTAACAATTTTAAGTTTGAAATCATAGATTTCATAATAGGACAAGAGAGATCACGGAGCCAGTCCTTAGATATTCTGATTTTTTCAATTTTTAATAGAGATATACAAAATAGAGTATGAAATGATTGTAGTAGAACCAGAGTAGAATAGAGCAGAGGAACACCATATGTATTTTTTGTTTTTATGAATGAATAGAACAGACGAAAGTTGTCCTAAACTGGACTGTGTTCATATGAATGTGATTGCATGAATATTTCATTATGTATGTGGTATTTGTTTCATTCTCGTTCCTGTATGAGAGTTTGAGGAGGCGATTTTATGAAATTGTAACGAAAGTGGATCAGTTCCAATTGTTTCTCTTACGAACCATGTATGCAAGGTGGGCATTCACAAATGCAAGGTGTGCATTGACTGCGTCCTAGAACAATTTAGAGAGAAGGGTTCAGAGAGAAAATAGAGGGAACTGGAGGATCCAAGTTCAAGGAATGCATAGAGGCTAGAAGCGGCCAAGTTTCGAAGGAATAACCTAAGGGAACTCCAAGCGGGTGTAAGGTATTTTCTTTTCAAGAAAAATCATCGAATCTAAGTTATTCGAGATCTTCAAATGCAAGGTGTGTGTAAGAGGTCAAATCTTCAAAGAGGACAAAGCTCAGGAAGGATAGTACTTTTGAGTATAGATCTTTAGCAGGGAAGAATTGAAGGATGTGGTCTTCGACACTTAGAAAACCTTCTAACTCTGAGAGAAGGAAAATCTCAGGAGGAGGACCATCGTAGATCGTCAGATCTAGTAAAAAGGACCGATAGCCATCGGATATAGAGGAATATGCATAGTGTAAGGGACTCATCAGAGTCCCAAAAGCATTAGAATCGTCTATCGTTATAAGAAACGTGGCGAAGATCCGAAAACCATCAGGGTTTCAAAACTCAGATGCACAAGGGTCGTGAGAAACAAGGATTCATGATCACTGAACTCCCGAAATCATTTCTATTGTTCGATCGGGAGTGATGCGTGGTGAGATCCAAAAGCCACCGGGGATTTGCTTGCTAGGAGATGAGAGTGAAGACTCTCCCAAATTTCCAAAAGGAAGAATGTTGAGATTTGATCATGACCGTTGATCATCCCGAAAAGATCACGACCGTTGAACATGATTAAGAGTTAGAGTCGTCCATCGGAGGGGATACGTGGCTCTTGGTCGATGTTTCACCATCGGGGAAATTAAGGAGAAGATCGAGCCAAAATCGCGAAAGGGGATTTCACGAAAGGATCCGAACCATCCATTTTGGAGGATGCGTGGCAGAATCTGGAAGTCACTGGGAGTTGGGAGGTGAAGACTCTGCAAAAAATATCAAAAAGGATATCACTAGGATTTGATCTAGGTCATTGATCAATTGACATATTTGGATCATAGATCTGAGAGGTATCGGGTCTCCGAGTTTCAGGGATTTGAAAGTGAAAGGAGGAGCATTGCATTTTGATTCCCCGAATCGTGAAAGTTGAAGAACTCAGAGGAGTATCCCTAGGCCACAAGACAAGTTCATGTGGAGAAGTCTTAAAGGAGGAGTCATTAGGCCCTTTTTGAGTTTTAGAATTTCGAAAGACAAGGGGTCGGGGAGAGCTCGCATGTAGGAATCCTGAAATTCTGAAATGCAAAAGGTGCGTAGTCTAGAGCCTTGGGTCATAGCTGAGGTCATGAGAGAGAAAGGGAGTCAACGTAGAGGTATATGTTGTCTCAGAAAGGAGAAGGTTGTTGAAAAGGTGGCATGCACGCAGGGCTTCTCAAAGCCTGCGTCAGGAACAAAGGGACTTGTGGATCTATTGGAAGGGTTCCAGTAGGAACTAGAGAGTTATTTCGACTCAATAGGAAGGAACGATCCAGTGACTGGGAGGTCATGGACCCTCTCCCTCTCCCTCACTCTCCCTCCCCCACCTCTCTCTCTCTCTCTCTCTCTCTCTC
>JZKD02S1696335.1:138448-157667 GCA_000966675.3 Picea glauca
TCTTGTATAAAGTCCTCTTTTTGGAGCCACACCCGCCCTAGCCATATACAGCCTACGTATGCACACATCCATATGCCTGCAAGCCTTCTAGAGCTTCTGTATACTGAAAAAAGATTGAAAAATGTAAAGTTGCAGATGGGAAATAGAGTTTCAAGAAACTGCTAAAACTGTTTGACTACCTATGGCCAGTCATTCAACTGGGTAACTACCTATAAAAGAAGGGGTAGGGGTCCCATTAAAAGTAGGAGAAGAATAAGAGTATAGAAACTCTGCCCGAATTTATCCCCCCTTTGCTCCAATTTCCTGCAATTATATTGTGAGGTTGAGTAGTTGGTGCATTGTGAAGAGGAGCCCAGGACCAGGTTTGAGGAGTAGTGTTGGCCACATACTGTAAATTTTACTCTTGTGAAGAATAATACAAAAAGGAATACTTTTTTCGTCCCACCATATCATGTGTTCAAATTGTGTATTTATTTTATGATATTTTCACATCTAACCCAACAATTAGTATATGAAATGCATGTTTGCATCTCTCTGTTTGTCCATGTTTTAATGCAGGTAATATTTGGGAGGAGGATTGCAGTCAAGGAGAGAGTGAAAGCTAAGGGATTGACATAAAATGAAGGATTCAAGGTAGAGTTACCTAATCTTGTTTGCACCTTTGTATTTCATGAATGTGGGGTTTTCTGTTGGGAGAATAAGAAAAAGTATAGGCCTTTAAATGGTCATTTTCTGCATGAATGATTAGAGCCCTTAAATGCTAAGTCCGTAAGCAGAATTTCCCACTCACATCAGAGTTGGATAATCCACAGGGGAGTCTTTAGGGTTCTTTTGGTATTTTTTATTGGGTATTTGGAAATTGGTTTTACTGCCTTTTTTGAGTTTCTGCAAGAAGTCTGAGTGTTCAGGGGTTTTTGTTTTCAATACCAGTCTTCCATGCTCTACTTACAAGACTATTTATTTTCTATTTTTGAGAGTCTTAAGAGGCATATGCACCCTATAGTGGGACAACACGCGTATGCATGCGCCCTGCCTTTAGTCAACCTACATATGTACGCCTACTGATGAAGTGTTAGCTACGTGTCAAAGAACCCAGCAAATCCTTCTTAGGAAGAGGCAGTCATACTCTCCCCTGCAGAAGTGATCCTTCTCAGGGATCTTCTGGGTCCTTCTAGGTATCTGATTGAATAGTCCATAGTCAGGTAAAAACCTCATGATTAGCTTTGTTTCGCTATATTTTTCTTGCCTCTTTCCATCAAAGTAAGTTTTTTTTTTACCTTTAAGGGGTGCTGGTGTTCAATAACAGTATCCTCTATTGAATCTTAGTTGCTTATTTTCTTTTTTTTGAAGGATTTCAGAGGCACATGTGGCCTACAGTGGGCCTGCCAACGTGCACATGCACCCTACCCTTCTACAGCCCATGTATGCACGCTAGTTGTTGAAGAGATAGTCACATACCTGTCCACAAACATTTTTGGAGGAATTCATCCACCTACCTGTCAATTTTTTACTTCCCAGGGTCTTTCTTGTCTGAATGTGGTCTTTGTCATAGAAGTTTAGCCTAGGTTTGGACTCTATTATGGCTTGTTTTTTCATTCAAAGTATTCCTCTATTTATTTGTTAGGTTTTTGATGGGATAGAGAGTCAGTATGATCTACCTTCTTGGTTTTCATTATCTCCCCGTGGTCAGTGGTTGTCCAAGAACGTTTCTTGGCCTTGTCTTGTCTTTGCCTTTTTACCATTTTTGCTTCAAAAAAAGAGAAAGCTTCCAGCCTTATTTTTTCTTGTTTTTTGAGGTACAATAAAAAAAAAGTATATTTTTTCTTTGTTTGGTTAAGTAGTCAAGTGTTTGCATAGATTATCAGGAAAAAGCTTATTTTCATAAGTTCTTGGCTGAATGACTTAGGACAATAAGTAGCTCGTAGTCAAGTGAAAGCCTGTTTTCAGTTTTCTGTCAAAATATCTTAGAAATACATTTTGAAAAGTTGGTTAAAGTAAATTATTTTTGAAGAAGTAGTTTTGTTTTAAGAAATTTGAATGTTCTTCTTTTCATCACTATAAAACATCACTGGTTTCATTATCATCTCCTATGAATTTAAAAACAGACACTAAAATAAATGTTTAAATAAAATCTTTTAGACTTTCTGTTTTGTAGGGTACACCAACAAGTCTAGGACTAGAACCTTGAATTAGGTTAGAGAGGAAACTCTTCAAGGATACCAAACACAAACATAAGAGTATAAGATAGGGAGTTTACAAATCCTAGTTACCGTGAAAGTTGTCTGGGACCCCCCTATAACACAGGGTATAAACACGAGGTCGCGTGCAGAAAGGTAGTGGAGATAACCCCTCCAAAACCGAACCAAGCGTAGTGGGGAATGCATATAGAGGGATTGTGTTGGGATTCTGTCGTTATCACTTTCCATGGAGCTTCATGGGTCTCAAATCCATTCGAGGTCCTCAGTTGTCTTCTGAAATACTTTCTCTCGATACCCTGAATAGGTTTTGGTCTTGATACCCTGCTCATTGTTGTCCACCCGACTGTCGACTCTACCCGCCTGGAAATTGTTCGCGAACTGGAAACCTAGTTGCCTATCATTCTAGTGAATTACACAGGTGACTACGGGGGTATACCATAGTACCTAGGACAGACATCGGGCCACACTTTGTAGAGTATACCTAGAGGGTTCTTCCGTATTCGAGCTACACTTGCACCGGTAAGTTGCTATAGTGTTGGTTGTTGTAACTATTCTTCCAACTAGCTAGTGACTGCATGTTTTATCTCATAGGAATTTTTGATAGAGTGTGTTTGTTTCTCAATCGGTTAGAAAGGGCTTAGTGTGTCTCTGATCTTCTCACATAGTGGAGGATCAGGAGCTCCGCCGGTCGCGAAGCCTTCTTGGCCTACCACCGGTTGATCTGGAGCCACCCCCACCACTGCTAAGGCGGAAGCTAGACCATCAAGGGTTGTTTGAAGAAATAGGGATATGAGTAACTGTGTCCAACTCACCTTCAAGATAAGAACATCTAATCCTGGGGGAGCCAACCATTACTAACCCTGGAGCACAATCTTTTGGTCCTAACAACCCTTCGATTACGGATCTTTCGACGCACATTGTCGTACATGTCTATCCTTATGAGCGTTTGGAAGTATACCAAACAGAGATGGAACCGAATCCCACAACTTATTCAAGGAATCCTTATATTCCCTCTATGGCTGTCACAAATGGGGGTGTTCCACCTCCAAACCAATTGTTTCCAGTTTAGGCCACTATGGTCTCAACTGCCTCTACTTCAGGAAATAGTTCGCTCCCATCTTTGGCAGCAATCACTACTCCATTGTCTCAGAGTGTGAAAGACGCTCTGTTGACATATGAAATGCCTAGATTTGATCAAAATGTTGTCCTTTTTCACTCCACCCAACCAAATCTAAGTCTAGGGTCAGAGAGTTCGAACACTCCTCTGCAAGGATCCACAGGGGGAATTACATCTCCTTATAATTATTTCCCTTATGGAGGGGGTCACATACCTCCTTCGTTCCCTATGATCGGTGGTGCTCACCAGCAATCCACCAGGCCAAGCACAAACTATGGTTCAAATGGAGTGAGTAGTCAAGGAATGCCCTCTAATAGTCAGTTGGTAGGTTTGACACCGTTCTCTTTGTTCGGTGCATTTTCTAACAATGATTTCTCTCCCGCTTCTTTCCCCACCAGGGGAAACCCTGGTTATGGAAAACTGAATCCTATGCAGGGCACTATTCCTACATAGGGAGAAAATCTAGGAATCCCTCCCCCCCAAGGACCTTGGAATCCTTGGAAAGGATCAACTTCCTTGTCATGGATGCCAACAGTGGGCAACCCCTTCCAAAGTCATTGGAATCCCAGACAAGGTTAAACATCTATGCTCGTCCAGTTGGCAGGGGAAACCCCTCTATAAATCCTTGGACTACAATGCAAGACCAACTTCCTTTGTCCTTCTATGGAATTCATCTGGCGATGCCTCAACAAGTGCAGAATCCATACACTGGTCTTGGACAAGGTTTTTACCAAAATCTTGGCCAGCAGCCAAAATTTTCCTGGCAACCTAGTGCCAGTCAAAATCCAAGCCCCTTTTTCCACGGTCATAATCAACAGCCCAAACTAATATTCCTAGAAACTTTGCATTTTCCTGACTTAACGAGGTTACTGAATGACCCCATCTGTCACAATCTGCGTTGGCCTCCTATGCCAACCAAGTTTCCTTCGGACATTCCAAAGTTTGAAGCCAAACCTAATGAAGATCCAGGTGATCATGTGACTACTTTTCATATTTGGTTCTCGTCTAACTCATTGAAAGATGACTCCATCCAGTTGCACTTGTTTCAAGGCACTCTAATTAGGAATGTTGCGAAATGGTACATTGTTCTCGACCACTCAAGATACTCTTCCTTTGGCGAATTGGAAATGGCTTTCTTAAACCATTTCCAAATACCTGTGAGATACGATGTTGACACTGAATTGATGGCCAACTTTGTGAAGACCAAGGAAGTCCATAGCTCCAATCACATCCAAGAATGGAGATGCCAAAAGAGTTTGATAAAAGTACCATTCCCACCATAATTTTTGTTGGAGTGGTTCCTTAAGTCTTTGGTACCCCAATTATCCAAAGATGTAGGAACATCGAGAGTCTTTTCTGAAGAAGACACGATAATGAGAGATCAACAACTTGAGCTGATTTACTCGCAATCTGGCCTACTTTATGAAATATTTTTGGATGCACCTAGGTCAATTATTGACAAAACCAAATAGAGAGGTGGACCACATGCTGATGGTATTGTCAGTTCAACACAAGCTAAGACCAATGATCCACTATCAAAACAATTGCAACAATTGTCACTACAATAGACAATGGCCAGCCAGACCACAGGTTCGACTGCTCCCCCTACCCAAATGTTAGATGTACATAGTGTAAAATCAACAAACCCAAAGGCCAACTAGTAGCCCGACGAGAAGAAGAAACAATGGAAAAAGGGTCAGGGGGATAAGAAACCTACCAATAATGTTGGCGGGAGAAACACTGAAAAGAAGAAGTCAAAGTATCTATGTAATATGTGCATGGAAGACCACCCAACTTATCAGTGCCCTCGACTCACGGAGGCCAAAAATTTATTGGCACAACAATAGACTGATGTGTTAACAAACCCATTCCAACATGGGAAAAATTTAACTCAAGCCTCGGTGAGCATGGAAGGGAGAAGCCAGGGACCTCCTCTGTCTTCTAGTAATCCTTCGTCTGTGAATGTGTATATGATAAAAGGTGATGCATACATATCAACCATAGCACATAATTACGGAATGCATAGCTCCTCTGAGCAGAGTAAAGAAGCTGAGATTCCCCCTCTTCCTCTACAGATTGAGAAGACGTTGGGAAAAACAATGACACACATCCCAAAAGGTGCGTTCAAGAAATATTCTCAAAACCCGAATGCAAGGTCTGCCCAGAACTACTCTGTGGTGGAGGATTTGTCACAAACCCCTTCTGCGATGTTTTCTTTGGAAGTCCTCTGGAGTTTCCCTTCCTCGAGAAAGGATTTATTATCTGCTTTAGGATCCACTGAAACTTGTAATCTGGGCACGATCATGCTTGATACGAACAACTTAAAATTGCATCTCCCTTACCACGTTGCATTTCATATAGTAGTGGCTTAACCCACGAAAAATTTTACATGGAAAACTTTCCGCACAGTGGTTGATGAGGGCACCTCAACATGCGTAATTTCTTTGGCATGTTGGAAAGCCATAGGCAAACCTATTTTGTCTCCATCACCAACTCTTCTTACTGCTTTCGACGGTCATTCTTTTCGACCACAAGGCATCATTCCCTCTTTCCCCATGCAGTTAGGGGGGAAAACCATGTGCGTCGAAGTTAAAGTAGTTGATGCTCATCTCGACTATAATCATCTGTTAGGATGGAGTTGGACTTATTCTATGCAAGCAATGGTTGCTACTATTTTTCGGGTCTTGTTGTTTCCACATGAGGACCGGATAATGACCATTGATCAATTGTCTTTCTCCCATCCCGACCCTTCATCGAGGGCATCCATGTTCTTGATGATCAATAACCCTCAACCTGACATCATCAACATAGGGGTTGGTTTGTGCACACCTTTGATGGGTACGTTCGATTACCCACCCCCTCCCAATGATATTAAGTTCGTGTCAAACCAGCCTAAGGTTGAGATTTTTCAAGTCTAGTCATTTCATATGACTTACTTTCATGATTCATGGACTCTTCCTTCCCCACAAATCATGATGGAAGGGATAGTGCACCATGGCATGGCCATGCCCTTGTCCATAGCAGACGTTGTGTACTAAATAGTCCAGAGAACTTTCGTCGATCCTGATCCGACTCCCACGCAAGAGTTAGCTCTGATTTCATAGCCTACATGGGCTCTAGTTTCCCTTGCCAATACTGATTAATTATACTTAGTCCTGCCCTTCGGAGAAGAAATCATAGAGGCAATGACAATTCCGGACAAACCCTGGGATGATCTCCATCGCAGATCTTACTTCCTCCCAGAGTTGAGAAGAATTGAAGCAAGAGAATTCACTTTGACTATGACTCGAGATAGGTCTTTTCCTATAAATCCCTTGGATATGCATGTAGTTTATGCCAAGGGTAATATGGAAGCCATTGTTGAAACAATACCTATTGATATTTCCATAACCCCTAGCATTGTGAAGAATGTCCTCGTCAGAGTTGATTTCTCCCCCGAAGAGATTCGAATCTACATGGATTTATTTAAAGAATTATGTGATGTTTTTGCTTGGTCTTATGAGGAAATGCCAGGCATCTATCCAAGAATTGTCGAACATGAAATCATGACTTATCCTAACACTAAGTTGGTCTAGCAGAAGCTTCTTCCAGTCAATCCTAGGAAAGAAGCAACTATCAAAGATGAAGTAGAGAAACTACTTAAGGCAGGTTTTATCTACCCCACTCACTTGACTCAATGGGTGTCAAACCCCATTCCAGTCGATAAGAAATAGGGTACGATTCACATTTGTACAAAATTCCATGATTTAAACAAGGCTTGTCCAAAGGATAATTTCCCCACATTATTTATTGACCAGATAGTCGATGAATGCATAGAATGTGAGGCCTTTTTGTTCATGGATGGTTTTTCGGGCTACAATCAGATACAGATCAAACCCGAAGAACAACAAAAAACCACTTTCATTTGTCTGTGGGGTACATTCACTTATCGGAAAATGCCTTTTGGTTTGAAAAATGCTAGAGCAACCTTTCAGTGGGCCATGGATTTCACTTTCCACGATCTCAAACATATAGTTGAGGCTTACCTTGATGACTTAGCATCAGGATCTCATAAGAGATTTTATCATCCTACGCACCTTAGACTCATCTTTGAGCGATGTCACTACTACCAGATTCAGTTGAATCCAAAAAAGTGCAGTTTTTGTGTTACATCAAGTCGTCTTCTAGGTTTAATATTTTTGACAATGGGGATCATGGTTGATCCTCTGAAGGTTGAGTAAATAGTTCAGTTTCCTCCCCTGTGCACGATCCTTCAACTTCAGAGTTTGTAGGGAAAAGAGAACTTCTTACAGAGTTTCATCACAAACTATTATGAGATCACAAATGGATTTATGTGTTTACTCAAGAAGGACATCCCTTTTCATTGGGATGAAGTTTCTCAATGCTCGTTTGATTCTTTGAAACACGCCCTCACATTTGTCCCTCTTCTTCAGCCACCCAATTATAATAAAGACTTATTATTGTACTTGGATGCAACAGAGTCAACCATCGATATGGTATTGGTTCAAGAATATGATTTTCTTTATAAGTATGTGATCTATTATATAAGCCGAGTCCTGGTTGGACCGGAACTTAATTATTCCCACATTGAAAAACTTGTCTTGGTAGAAATTCATGTTGTCCAATGGTTTCATCATTATATCTTGTTTCGTAAGACCACCATCATTGTCGTTGTGAATCCATTTCAATGCATGTTGACATGATGAGTAATTGGCGGAAAGATCAGTAGATGGATAGTTGTCCTCCAAGAATTTGACTTAGATTTTGTTTCGGCAAAATCCAAAAGTCAATGGTCTTTGCAAAACTCATATTGGAACTTTCGATCGAGTCTGGTGATGTTGTGCCTAAAGAGTCACCTATTAAAGGGGACATGTTTTTTATCATGTCTTCAAACCCTTGGTATGGAGATATACTTGTCCATCTCCATACTTTGAAGTTTCCCACTGTTATTGGACTAATCATTAAGTGCGTACACTAACAGATCTCCCTAGATCCACCTGGATCTAGAACAAAAAAGGACAGGACATGACTCTTTCCCTAAGTTACAACCATTGAAATAGCTAGTAAGGAGGAACAATTGACATACCTTTGCATCGCTTCCTATGGTATTTGTTTCTCCCGCTTCTCTCTGGTGCTCTTGTGAGGTCAAGATCGAGACAACACAAACCAACCAAAGTGAACATAGAAAAATGTATTCAATCATCAACTTATGTGTATGATCAAGGAATTACACAATAAAGTAAGAATGACTTTATGGGAAAAGGACATGTCATTGTATCATATTAATCGAAAGTAGAAGATAAAACCTGATTGCCTTGATGGTAAAAGCTTCATTTCGATGACTCTTGGTTCCAACACACACACTTGCTCGATCCTTGCATGAAGAAGATCCAATTCCTCTTGATAGACCTACTAGAGTCTCCTACCTTCTGCTTAAGCTGGGTTCTTCACACAATTCCTTCACCAATTCTTCAATTAATCTTTCTTAACCTTTTCCATGAGAATCCTATCAATAAATAGGAGAGGATGAGATGGTTACATGGATGAGAATGTTCCCACCAAATCAAGGAAACCAGTAAAATGATAACCATTCGAATGCCAACCCATTTTCTAGAAGATTCCCTTCTAGAACCCTCGAGACTTCTACCTTTTTCCAAGCTTCAGAACAAGTTCTCACCCTAGGTATAGAGCACAGTGCGAGAAGTTCACACCCTAGCTGAAGGTGTCCTATGAGAATGGGTCATTCTCGCACCCTAGGCTATAAGTAGCCTATGAACTCTCTTTAAAAATATGTTTTCTAGAAGGAAATGAATGCCACTTTTCTCAGGAGAAAGTTCTTGTTAGGATCCTGAGTACACCATTGTCAATACACCATAAATATGACCAAAATCATGGGTAACATAATGCCCCCCAAAGTATGAGGTTGGAATCAGTGACACCCGAAATACTTTGTAAACTGCGTGTGTGTGTCGGAAACTAGGAGCGCACCTAATCGAAAACCTGCAAACAATCAAGCATCTGCAGAATATCATACTAGTTCTAAGGTAGGCATTCCCATACTCAGACCATGGATGGATGACATCATAAATATAGATCATGGACACCAATCATACACCACAGATCCATGCCGTCAAAACATCGCATAGCCACCAAGAATACACTGTGGATCCATGCAAGAAAATTCAGATTGAGACGACATAGCCACGAGATATACAAAGTGGATCTATGTGTCGGAAAATTATACATATTCCATCACAACCCAGACAAAAGAGATGGGACCTAGGGTCTTCAATCCTGTCACCTGAAAGTACAAATCTAACCATGTGATTACATGTGTTGAAGTCAAACATGGTAGAAACCACTTGATTACCGGTCATTGATGAAACCGTTAACAAGTGCGAGGGAAATCACCATTAATGTCAATGACTCCCAAGGTACACTAGTACAATCTACTGAATGTGAATAAATGAGTTCAGGTTGAATATCTGATGAAATCTTCCAATCAGGGTCAATGATGAAAACCCACTGTTGAAAGCAAGGAAACCTACCATTGAGGCATGCAAGTTCCAAGGTACCAAAGAATTTCTAAGAATTGTTTCCGGATAATGAGATGGAGTTGACAGAACAAAACTCGTCACAGGAGCGCCTTGATGTATCCCCCATAAATGACATGAAATGAGTAACAAATTGTGAAGGTGAAACAGATTATGATGTAAGTTGTACTGGACATAGGGAAGGCCGACACGAAGAGAATGGAAAACTGCAGATGGCTGACTCAATAGAGGTTTCAGATGAACTTCTCTTGAACATATGAATGAGACGACCAATGATTTGGCAGCATTGACTCTGAGATGACTCAGGATATGAACTTATAGAAAATCGAATGAGAGACAAATGGATTTCCCAAACCGGCTTCAGATAACGAATAAGGGGGTGTCATGTTCAAGAGTGACACTTACTGCAAATAATATGAATACGAAAACACATCCCTTTCCCAAATTTTCCCCCACCATTTCTGGCGAGTACCTCTTTATTTTTATGCAAGATTGAGGAGGATAACATATGCTTGTTGATGTCAGCTCATACTTCATATGAGTCATTCGGAGTATGTTTAACAAACCCTAGGAAGGAGTGGTTCGGTCCCATTATGGGTCCGTCGATGTTTGTTTAACGAGTCCAAAGATAGAAAATTTGAAGGTTTTTCATGATTATAGAGTCTGGAAAAACACTTAAAAGAGGACTCTCTCAGTTCATTTTTCATAAAAAATAGTCTGCTGAGACCAAAAAAGAGATAAGTTGCGCCCCCAACGCGCATTCCAAATCCAAGTGATTGTCTCTGACAAAAACATTTGTAGAACCATTATTGACGAGGGTGCCTCAACGTGTGTCATGTCTCTTACCTGTTGGAAATCCATCGACTCTCCCTCTTTGACTAAATCCCATAACACTCTCAAAGCCTTCAATGGATCCAGTTTTAAGCCCTATGGTGTTCTTCCTTCATTTCCAATCACACTAGAAGGAAAAACGGTCCAAGTCGAAGTGGAAGTTTTTGACGCTCCTCTCGATTACAATCTTCTGCTTGGCCATAGCTGGATCGATTCCATGCACGCAGTTGTGTCAACTCTTTTTCATGTTGTAAGTTTCCCACATCAAGGAAAGGTCATCACCATTGACCAATTAGCCTTATTTAAATCGGATATGCATACTGGAAACATACCGTTCATCTCCAAAACCCCTCTCGGTTACGAGAATGTTGGTGTGGGTCTTCTGAAATACTTTTCGTTAATGGGTATTTTCCCCATTCCACTGCCCGATGTTCCACACTCATCCATTGATTCTATCAACATGATCTCCACCTCAATTCATGGAACCCTTGCGTCTCACGACCCATGGATGGTACCTGACCCTGGTGATCATGTTCGTTACGGTGACAAAATTCCATTAAGTCCGGTCGAATCTTCCTATCAGGCCATTCAATCAGCAACCCCTTCGACCCCTTCTCTTGGTGAGTTATCTCCAGACCCTTTCCGTGTCATTTTTACTATAGACAATCTGATCATGTCTATCATGGAAGACACCCCTTGGGACGATGGACATCACCGTTCCATCCTCTTCCTGGAGCAACAAACTCTCGAGAACTACCAATGAATCTTGACCCTATCGACCGTTGTCATCATTTCAACCATTCCCGAATCCAAACATGATGTGTTTTATGAAGGGAACCTAAAAAATATCTCACCCACTATTCCCCTCGACCTATCCATCAAACTTGGAATTGTCGAAAATGTGCATATCGGAGCTTCATGTTCCCCTGACGAAATCGTCACCTACACGTCACTTTTCAAAGAGTTTTGTGACGTCTTCGTCTGGAGCTACGAAGAAATGTTGGGTATTGACCTCGACATTGTGATACATGAGATAAAGACATACCCAGACACTAAACCCATCCGGCAATGCCTTCATCCAGTTCACCCACGTAAAGCGGCTGCTATCAAGCTTGAAGTCGAGAAACTTCTCAAAGTCGACTTTATTTACCCGGTGGCCCTCACTGACTGGGTTTCCAATCTTGTCCCGATCGACAAGAAACAAGGCACAATCCACGTATGTGTTGATTATAGGGATATCAACAAATCTTGTCCTAAGGACAACTTTCCTACCCCCTTCGTCGATCAGATTGTTGACGATTTCACTGGAAGAAAGATATTCTCTCTGATGAATGGTTTCTCCAGATATAATCAAATGAATATTGTTCCCAAGGATCAACACAAGACGACTTTTATTTTTCCTTGGGGCACTTTCTCCTATCAGAAACTTCCTTTCGGTCTCAAGAACGCTGGCGCAACTTTTCAACGCGCTATGTATTATGCCTTCCATGATATCAAGCACATCGTGCAGCCATATATTGAAGACTTACCCGCTCATTCCATGCATCGATTCAATCTTCCAATCCACCTCCGAGCCATTTTTGTCCGCTGTCGGTTTTACCATATACGCTTGAATCCTCAAAAGTGTGTTTTTTGCATGGAATCCGACCGACTTCTAAGATTTATTGTTTCACGTCAAGGGATAAAGGTAGATCCTTTAAAGGTCAAGGAGATCCTTAATCTCCCTCCTCCTTCTACACTTCTCCAGATACAAAGTTTTCAAGGGAAAGAAAACTTTTTTTGTCGTTTCATCCCGAACTACATTGAGATAACTCGTGGATTTACGTGACTCCTAAAAAAGGGGTCTAAGTTCGTATGGTATGCCATCGCAAACAAATTATTCAAATCTTTGAAACTGTCCCTGACACGTGCTCCGCTTCTCTTCCCCCACAATTACAGTCGCGATTATTTCCTCTACCTCACAGCCTCAGATTACACCATTTCTATGGTTCTCGTCCAAGAGGATGATTCTCATGATGAACATGTTATCTATTACTTGAGTCGAAGTCTAATGCCTACCGAAACCAAGTATTTATGTGTTGAAAAACTGGCCTTGGAAGCCGTCCAAGCAGTTCAATGTTTTCGGCACTATATCCTCTCTCACAAAACTACAGTGATTTCTAAGTACAACCCTATGCAACACATTCTCACACGTCAATTGTTAGGGGGAAAATACTCGAAATGGATAGTTGTACTCCAGGAGTTTTACTTGGAATTCGAATGAGCCAAGTCCAAGAAGTCCTTAATGTTTTCCGAGTTGATATGTGACTTTCCCCACTCTAAAGTAAAAAATGTAGCAGCCAATTCATTACCTGATGAATCCCTTTTCCTCATTAGTTTCGATGATCTTTGGTATGGCGATATCATCATATATCTCCAAACCCATACTTTTCGGCCTAATTTGTCCAGTACTGACCGACATCGAATACGCTACCAAGCCCTTCAATATATTATCCTCGGGGATACTCTTTATTACCGTGGGATTGACTCAGTTTTTCGACGCTACCTCACGTTCGATGAAGCTGAGAAAGCCTTAAATGGATTCCATTATGGAGCCTGTGGTGGTCATATGTCTGGGTATGCTACTGCCCAGAAGATATTACGAGTAGGATATTTTTGGCCTTCTTTATTTAACGATTTCATAATCTCCATCCAAAAATGTCACGCTTGCCAGACCTATAATCATAAGATATGGTCACATCCCGCTCCTCTTCACCCTATGGTCTCCGTTGGTCCCTTTTTGAAATGGGGCATCGATTTCATGACATGTCACCCCCACTTAGTCAGGGGGCATGGATACATTATTATAGCCGTAGATTATTTTATGAAATGGTTCGAGGCGATGCCGACATTTGACAATACTGGAAAGACCACAATATTATTCATTTTTAATCAAATCATAGCTTGTTTTGGTGTTCCTCAGGCTATCGTTACTGATCACGGTAGCCACTTTAGAAACTTCATGATGTTCGAACTCACTGAAAAGTTGGGTCTTCACCATGAAAACTCAACGCCCTATTACCCACAAGCCAACGGCCAAGTCGAAGAGATTAACAAAGTTCTTATAACTATGCTCCAACGAATGATAGGGATTCACAAAACAAGTTGGCACACAATGTTGTTTTCGGCATTTTGGGATTACAGGACGTACGTTAAGTCCGCTACTGGGTTTAAACCTTTCCATTTAGTCTATGGTTTGGAATCCATTCTCCCAATCAAATGCAAGATACCCTCTTTAAAACTAGTTGTTGAACTCCTACCAAACACTTCTGCTGAGGAAGAACATCTATTGTATCTTATGCGATTAGACGAAACTCGATACGATGCTACCCTAGTCATAGAAGCCTAGAAGAAATGTGTCAAGGCCCAATATGACAAACATGTCAAGCCTCGCATTTTCTCTGAAGGAGATCCGGTTCTCCTCTACGAACAAGATCGAGATATGCTAGGAGCTGGAAAATTCAAAGCCATGTGGTGAGGTCCGTATATTGTTAGACGAGTTTTGGAAAAAGGAGATTATGAGTTTGTAGGTTAAGATGGTATCCCTTTGAGTGAACCCATAAATGGGTTGTACTTGAAGAAGTACTATGCATAAAATCACTTATGCACAAGTACTTGTATTTTTATTGTATCATACTTCTTATGTGTTACTGTAGTTTATTTTTTTCGTTATTTGGTCTCTACCCTTATGTGACGTTGTGTTTGATTTCCAGATGTAGGAGTCTTCACTACCCTACTTTGGCTTCACTGATGGCGCTAGCTGTAGTACTCAGAACCTTGCTTCCACTGCATGGGCAATTTATGCCCCTACAAACGAACTCGTCTCTTTACAAGGTGTGTGCCTCGGCCATGCGACCAACAATATTGCAGAGTATAGCATCATTATTGAATTTTTGATTGATGCTATATCGCTCGGTATCCGTCACTTGTTTGTGTGACTCAATTCACATCTCGTAGTACTACAGTTACGTAATGTCTATGCTATTTGAAGTCCTACTTTGTTACGGGTGTATTTGTGGATTCGCCTCTTGGAATGATATTTTGATTATATTGAATATCGACACATTCCTAGATGTCTAAATACATTAACTGATGCATTAGCTAACTATGTATTAGACAAACATTTGGGTCATTTATAAATCAATCACATCAACTTTCACACAACACAAGATCAACCGGTATAAGCCATATGTATATATAACAATCAAAAAGTTTTTTACAAAAAAGTTTTTTACAAAAAAGTTTTTTACAAAAAAGTTTTGTCTGAGGACCAAAATTTCAAAATCTGAAGCTCATAGTGACATCATGGATGACGTTCATGGTAACACACAACTTCCTGGGAAACCCTACGAAGAAGTTGGCCAATGCAGTCTGACACTCCCACCGTATGATGCTGATAATGTCGTGGAACCTCTCCAAGAGGCATGTCTGGAATGTCTGTTGTCAAACCCTCTAAATTTTGTTCCACTGCTTCATAATATTCAGCATCACATCGTGGCATTGGAGCCACCTCTCCTCATCGCTGAATATGAGAAGTACCAGGTGGTCGATAAGGCCCCACATCTGTGTCATTTAAAAGAAGTTTTGTAATTAGATCTTGGACGAACATAAAAACATTTGCATATGATAAAATTCACAAAAACATTGAAAAAGTAAAAAATGTGTACTTCTTACCAAGATCCCCCCACTGAGCACCCTTGGGTAGGGCCAAATCCAGATCTCCTCGGAAGTCCAACCTGGCATAGGCATAATCATTGACCATCAATATCTGCGGTCACAACCAGTCAAAGAAGGCATCCTTTTATTTGATAATTGGTCCAGCTACATGTCGGGCCATGAGCTGACACCACCTTAGCATTCTTGGATCGTCTAGAGCCGGTAGACCCCACTCAACCTGCAACCTCAGCAAGGGAACCCTCTCAAGGAAGAAGGACACAAATAATGGCCCGCACCCAAATTGCTTAAGGTTGCCTCCCCTGCATTTAGTCAACTGTCTCTTCACACTACGAAGCACTGCGTCTACCTAGTTAAAGACCCGAGGCTTAGTACACTCTATGGCATACTGAAAGTATCTCTAGAGATCCATGTGAGGATCAGTGATCCCATCCATATGAGCAATGGTGAACAAAAAAATGTGAAGGGCCAAATCCTGCATCCCCCAAATGGCCACTTTTCCCTTGCTCCTTTCCGCCTCTGGAACACAGTACAAACGACAATATTCACTCATAGGAAACCCACCACCTCTGCTACCAGTAAAATAGCACAGTACCCAAGCCATGATAGTCCTATAAAGAAGTAAATGTCCTCAATTTCCAAGGACAATGTGTGGACCCCTACGTGGAAAACTTGTTGGTCCACATCCCACATATGCACAAGGTACTCCAATAGCCTGACTAGGGCCCTCATACCCGGGATACGAAAGAATTTCAGGAGACCATAGTCTCGCAAAGCGGCAATGGTGCCTAGGTTGTTCCCAGAAATAGAATCATCTTCTTCATGCTCTCTTTCATGCCATTCCAAAACCATGGTGATAGCCAAATGCCTGCATAAGACACATAAGAAGAAGGTCAACAACTCTCTTCAACACTTGGTATCTTTTTCATTGAGCAAACTTCAAAGAATTTTTTCACTTTGCAGTTCTCATGGGTGTCCTTTAGGCACAGTGTGAGGTTCTCGCAGGTTCCTTTGGGGCCACCTGCGAGAATTATGTATTCTCGCAGGTCCCATGTGGCTAGCCTGTGAGAATGGATGAGCGCAATTTTAACCCTTAAAACAAACTCAAAAACATGAATTTTTCCAATGAAAATGAAAAATGGAACCATGAAAGGATAGAAGACAAGGAGTTTACCTCACTGCCAGATACGGTTCGTCGAATGGATGCTTGTACTTCCCGTAATCGATCACAAAAATTCAAGGGCAAAAGAGGGGTTTTGGGCTGAAATATTGGCAAAGTTACAATGACTATGGTAAAAAGAACTTTTACCCACTTATATTCACTTTTACCATTTTTATTGGTTTTTTATAATTGTTTTATTTATTAAAAACCTAATGCCTAATACCCCTGTGAGTGCGAATTTTGCAGACATGACGAGTTCGACATTCATACACAAGGATACATATATTTTTTCTCTTTTCATCGCATGTTTAAGTGGTTTTTTATGGTTTTTTGCATAAAACCTCGAGCTTAGTTTTTGTTTGTTCTCACACTCGAAAATACATGAGAACATTGTTCGCACCCAATTCGTCACCTGGTGAGAAAATCGAGGGTGCTTACACGCCCTGTTGGGTCTTGCAGAGCATGACAGCTGTGGAAGGAAGGGTTAGAGGAAACAAAACAAACTACAAGTGAAAATTAAACAAAAACAAACAAAAACTATGAACACATGGATAAAGAAATAATAAACACAAAAAAGACACTGATATCACCAATGGTTTTGAGCTGGTCTATTGATGAAATTAGAGCGTGATGAAGGAAGGGAACTGTGGTTCCTTCTTCCCCCAAAGGAAGGCTCTTGAGGCCCTCACAAACTTGCTTTCCTTACAATGCGAAGAAATGAGACTGATAGTGAAAGAACTCCCAGCACATCTGCTCAATGGAGAGGCGAACGACTCTATGAAATGTTGCCAATGTGTTACCGTCAAAGAATGAGCCCTTGACAATCTTAGCAGCATAACAATACCTGGAATTCCTTGCGAAAACAATGTTCCTTCATGGATTTTTATAGCAGATCACCGGGCGATTATTTAACCTCTTCAAAGTGTGAAAAGGGGCTCTTTAGGGCTTCATTAGGTCATTAACCTGCCTACCCTGCGGATTCAGCTCGGATTTGGGAGTCAAATTAGATTGGGAGCTGGTCCGTAAGTGGTTGAGAGGCTGGCCAATTCAATAAATGCATCGTTTTAGGAGGTGCGCGGGTTTTGTCATTGATAGCCGCGCGTCGTGTGCACATGCGCGCAGAGTACGTTCTTGTCTTGCGCATGTGCGCGCACACCAAACTACTATGAAGCGCCCTTCAATTTTTGGTTACTTTGTATAGTTTTTGACCCTTTTGGAATGCTGTGAAATTAATTCAGTGCCATGAATGACTTCATTGTTGTTTTGACGATGCGAAGTTCTTGTCGCCATGTGCAGACGAAATTTCGGTGATAACATATGCCCCTTGATGGATGAGGTTAGGAGCATACGTATAGCCAAAATTCATCAATGTTTCTTCTACTGAGAATGTTTTTGTAAGGGAGAGAAATAGTGGGACCATTCGGAGCGATCCGTTGGAGAAAAAAGGAACCGGGAGGACCCGACCTTCTGATATTTGTGCATAAAAATATACAACTGTTGTACAAACGAGGCGGGCATGCCCCATGCTCGTGTTATGTAACTCTGAAAAAATATGACGGAAGTGTTGGTGTAGACAACTGCAACGCCCGCGGGGGCGGTAATGATAAAGGCATAAGACAATTCTGCAAAGGAACATACTCTGAATAATAGGCAATGATTACGGTAATAAGCAGCGATGATGATGTGGGAATTGATGGCCCTACCAAGTTCATAGGTCTTCAGCAAATGAAAAAAATAACTGCAATATTCACAAAGTAAGACCCACCATAACATGAGAAAGTGTTGGCGTCGAATGTTATGGGGGCCAACGACAGTAGGGAGCAATGGTGTTTCACCCTATGCCGTCTGAGATCTCTCATTAAAATAGAGAATGAGGATCAAGATACTGTCCCCCTTCTGGAAAAGTGTGTTGATGTCGACAAAAAGGGGGATGCGACTCTCAGAAGAAAAAGGACTTCGTGGAATCTACTGAGGTGAGGAAGTGGCAGAGGTACATGGACGAAGTCAATAAGTGGAATGACTCAAGACTTCCCTTGGCTGGAGGATGTATGAGGGAAAAAGTGGCCACAACCGTGTAACAAGGTCGAGTGTCAGGGGGACGACAAGATCGGTGCTAATTTGTGCCAGAGGCGGGACAAGGTGAAAAAATTCAGAGGGTAGAGGTAACTGACCTGTGGAGTACTCTGAAGATATGGACGATGCCGGAAAGGGTAAATGATAAGTAATTCTCCAACCAAGGGTGACATGGGTTGCGTGTGGCAAAAAGAAAGCAAGTCGCAAATGGTGACGACAAAAAATGTAATGACTGAAAATAAAGGTGTTTGTACAATAAATAATGAATAATTTTGGGGAGAAATGTACAAATACAGAAACGGGTGCCCCAGTGTGAAATGTGTGCCCCATGGAGGGCAGAATTATCTTGGGAAACTAATGAAGGGTGGGGGCCCCATTGGTGAGTTTCTGTATGAGGTAGGTGAAATGAGGGTAGGTTCGTAGATGGGAAAAATGAGTGTGGATGAAATGAAGGGATCATGATCCTGCGGAGGTGCAGGTAAAAAATAAAACCATAAAGAGATAATCCGGGAGTCCATGTGGGAAAGCTAGCAAAATGAAGAGAAAGAGTATGTGGTTGATTCACGACATG
>JZKD02S1696335.1:185454-199799 GCA_000966675.3 Picea glauca
CTCATCTACCTCTCTTGTGCCACTACATATTCCCCATGTCTCACTCTCAATCTCTCTTTCTCTCTCTTGCTTTGTAAATCTATATATCTCTCCCACCTTCCCACACTACCTCCCCACTCTCTCTCTTCCTCCCTAACATAAAAGTTTTTAAAATAATGATTTTATTTAAAACATAGAAAATTTAGTTTTATGTATGGTGAAAAATCTATTGATTATATAAATATTTACAAATTATTTATGTTTGAACACAATATATATATCTTGTAATATAATATTTTTTCACATAAATAAAAGAATATGAATAGTGTACACAATTTTTCAATATATCTAATTAATTAAATAAAACTAAGATATAAATATAAATTAATATTCTAAATATATAAAATTATCATAAAATATATATATTTTATCTTCACAAAAAACAATAACATTAATGGTTAGTTTTAAAATTTATAACACACAAATAAATCAATCAAAAATAACAAATACATTTTATACATACTGAAAGAAACTAAATCACATAGAAATAATATATAACAATAAAATTTAGCAAAAAAATTAATGCTTCCCATCATATTATATCACAAATCAAAAAAAATTATAAGATAAAATTTTATTATTATAAAATTTTATGCATGCATTATTGAGATAATTTACATAATAAAATACACATATAAAAAATATCTTATAATAATTAAATTTTATTTTAGTAAAATATACAAATTAAGTAAATATCAATTTTCAAAAACATTTATAATATCATGAAAAATAAAATTGTACCGTTACAATTTATACAAATAATTTGAAATCAGAATTAACAAATATTAAAAAAAAAACAATTTATCATAATTCAAAATCAATACATTAATTGTAAAAGAAAATATGTCTTGTAAATAAATAACAAAAATAAAAAACACAGTTTTAATTTAGAAATGAATATACTTGTAGAAATTGTATTTTAACAATTTATCATAAGACAAAATCAATACATTAATTAATTGTAAACTAGAACATTTCTTGTAAATAAATAACAAAAATGACAAACACAAATTTTAATTTATAAATGAATATATGTGTAGAAATTGTATTTTAATATGGGAAAGTTTAATGAAAAGTAAATAAATAATAAAAACTGACAAACACATTTTTTAATTTAAAAATGAATATATGTATAGAAATTGTATTTGAATATGGGAAAGTTTAATGAAAAATAAATAAATATATAAACAATATAAGCATTATACTAATCTAAGGAGGTTGAGTTTCACTTCCTTTAAACATGGGAAGGAATTTAATTTCCAGTTTTCAAAATAATAAATTTTAATCAATAATTATTATAATGTAATAAAATGTATGAAAAAGGAGTAAAAAGAATATATTAATATATCCATCAGTATTTTGAACAATATAAAATTGGTTACTTATTCTAATAATTATAATGTAATAACATGTATGAAAAAAAAGTAAAACAATACATAAATATTTGGACATCTATTCCAATACCATATAAATATAGGAAAAAATACATTTATAGAGAACCAACAGAAAACTTAAAATCTAGATTTTAGTTATTTTAGTGGACACACTGAATTTAGAAACCATTCAATTTAGAAACCTTCCCCTTAGAAAACATGTGACTATATACTAGTTTTTCATGACTTGCTCTAGTCTTAATTGTGAATGGTGATTTGAAACTTGTTAAGGAGAATAACAACATAGATTTACCAACCAACACTCAATAGAAATAATTTATTTTATTTTAATATTATTATGATTTATTATGTATCTTCTATTGTTTATTATTGTTATCATTTTAGACACTTATTAAGTCATTGAAAGAATTAGATGCTATAATATCCATAAATGATACAATGATATTGTGAATATACCATTATATTCAATTATTAAATTAGTACACACATTCACACAATACTTTCCACATAGGAAGGAAAAAAAAAACATATTTCTCTCTAATCAAATAACTTCTTCTTGCTAAAATAAAATAATAACCTTTTTTCCTTTAATGATATAAACCTTCAAATAAAATTATCACTAATTCATTTAAAATATAACCCTTTCCTAAGGAAAACAAAACATATATATAACCCTCATTTCCTTTTCTTTTATATACTTTTATATCTATATATATATAGTTATTTTGAATGTAAAATAAATAAATAATATAAAGTATTTATCTGATTATGTAGATTTCTACATTTAGTGATAAGGATATAATTTTTTTTATGGATATAACCTGTGCATGATCAAATCTTTAACTAAATGATAATTCTAACTTTTATCAACTCATACCGCTAACTTATGTTTATAGCTAGAAAACTCAAAAAAAAAAATTATTTACTTTTTACTTTCAAAATTTAGATTAAGTTAAAGAGATTAGACAAAAATATATTTTCTTTGTGTAAAAATAATGTTGGATACAATTTCTTCAGTTTCCATGTTACTTTTGGAAATGGGATCATGGATGGGTTGCCGGGCAACTTCTCTACTTGTTTTTACTCCATTGTTTTGTTAAAACTATTTCTTAAAATTGTTTTGTTGCTTCATGAAATGCGTTTCCATATCGTGTAATCTTTACGTTTATCTACACGATACGAGATCGAAACTTGCAGGTACTCAATCTGATACCATTTGTAGGTTTGTATGCATTTTTCGGCCTCGAATCTTATAAAATCTCCAAACAATTTAAATAATTTAAAATCTCCAAACAATCTCGAATCGTAATACTTTGGGCCTTGAATCTTATAAAATCTCCAAACAATTTAAACCATTAATGCGTAATATTTTCTAGGGTTTATGAGAGCAAAACAGAACAACAATGCAAACACAGGGGAGATAATTGGATAAATCAATAGAATTTAAACCATTGATGCTTAATATTTTCTAGGGTTTATGAGAGCAAAGCAGACCAGCAATACAAACACAGCAACGCAGGGAGATAATTGGACACAACAATGCAGGGAGATAATTGGATAAATCAATAGAGAGAAAAGATACTAACCAGTCATCCAGAGCAACCTCAATAGCTTGATCATAGTAAGATTCTGCACGAGTTGCATCTTTATGAACATCCCATATGAGATTGGCATAACGAGAGAAGATTGGCTAGTATGACTCTCCCATAATATTCCTCAGCTTTTTCTAAATCATGCATACATATTTTATGCAAGAATATATATAAAACAGACATGAGAACTTTTATGTAAGAATATATATTTTATAAATAGTGTCTTTATATATCAGATAAGACTATGGATGATATGCAGTCAAAAAGGCTCTATGATTAGTTATGTAACAGTATCGCAGAAAATTAAAACAAAGCTCAGATTCCTCAATACTCACCTCCTGTAGGAACCTTGCATAATTCGTTAACAGAAGTGGGTTGCAACATTTTTTGATAGTAAGAATCCTTGCTATTGGAATCTGATCCAGACCCACCTCCACTCCCTCCATACCCTCTTCCACCTCCATCTTCACCTCAGAATCCTCCGTTAACAGAACCCATCGCACACCAAATCTACTCTAGTGCCTTCAAATACCTCGCCACACATCATATCCTCATTTCTTCTTCCAGAGACAAAAGACCTCTCACCGGAACACACTGAGACTCATATTCAACGGAACACACAGAAGCCCAATCATTCAACGGAACACATAGAAGCCCAGAGCATAGATAGAGAAGGAAAGAGGAGGGAAATGTTGAAATTGAATGAGATTTCAGATTTATCCTTCCAACGCATAAACTATTTTCTGCCTTTTCCCGTCTTCTACACAGAATCTTGCAGATGAGACAAATTTGTTGCCTCTGTAACGGAAGGATAAACACAAAAAAAAAGATGAGTCAGCAGATAGAACCGTTAGCAGATGAGTCAGCTAATAAATCCAAAATGTGTCCCGCATGCTTTTCTTCAACCACGATTCATGCTTTTCTTTCCATTTGATTCACGCTTTTTTCCAAGGATTTTGCTCTGATTCAGGCGTGAACGGATTCCTCCTGCTATGAGCCAGCTCAAAACGCTCTGACATCTCTGTTGATGAGTCATTGGGTGTAACTTTTGACCATTCAACTTTGCTAATGGGAATATGGCTCTCGGTCGGATGTTCCCGGGCTTGCTATCATCATGAATGGAAACAATACTCTATTAATAGAGTTTGTGTGCAAATCATTCATTACAAGTCCTGAAATATTTGAATTGATATTGGATCTATCCTAATTAACATTGAGTGTTGTTGTCAATATTTAACAATTGCATTATGGGGATTGTAAAATAGAAGGTTAGACAATTCAAAGAACATCTATTTCCGGAAGATCTTGATTTATTCATGTGTATTATTCAAAATCGCATATACCTATCCACTTGGGTTGATTGTCCAGCATTGTATATTGGAAAGTCAAATATTGGGGTGGGCATTTGAAAGACTCTTATGTTATGGTGACCAATCATCCATGTTCTCGTGAAAGCAATTTTCTTGATATAATTTTTATAAATTATAACAAAATCATTTTAGGATGGAAAATTCATTTTTTTTGGAAAGTAGGGAACAACATGTCTATGGTAAGTGATAAATATGTGGTGGCAAGTGGTAATGTGCTACATCATAGTGGTTGCATGAACAATATCACATTTAATGACAATACATTTGGTTATTATGAAAATATAGTGAGTGGATGTGATGCTAGGATAGCATGGAGTGGAACTAGTAAAGTACAATGTCACATGAAAAATACACGCATTAAATATCCTAATATTCTTGAGAAATAATCACTAGTGCTTCTTTATAGATTTGTGCTTATGACTAATGGTGGTGGTGGTGGTCAATACAAAGAAGGGGATGGTATTACTCAAGAGATTGAATACAATTGTCCATTGGCTTGGTATTCTCTCAAACTATGAGTACATGAACACAAAGGTTTAATGGGTGGCAAGGATGGAGTTTGTTGACACATTTTTTTTATAAGAAAAGATGGGTGTCAAGTTTATCTTGGGGAAAGAAAACCATAGACGTGAAGCTTAGGGATATCCATCAAATTTTAATTATGAAAGTTAGTGGATGGGATTGCAATTCTTTAGGATCTTATCATTCATAATTTATAAATAATTTGTTTTTTCTCTACATGGAAGTAGGTATTTGAAAACATCATGTAGTGAGAAGAAAAATGGAGGGCATCTATAATGTACAACTCTTAAATGGAAATGTGGGCAAAGTATCTTGATTCGGAGATATTATTTTCGAATTGAAATTCAAGCAAGTAAAAAGGTTATAATTGAGTTATATTTCCCTTTCTTGGCTCAGTTTATTTTGTTGTTGAAGTAACTCACTTTCATGTTTTTGGATATATAGTGTAGATTGACATTCATCTACACACTCAAAATTAATATACAACATGAATGGAGAATGTTTCACTTCGAATTTTGTAATGTTTCTAAATTTTAAAGAAAATGATTGAGATTCATATTTTATTTATTTCTTTCAAAATTTGCATGACTTTTCTATCCACCATGGAGAAAACTGAAATGTAAGTGTTCCTAGTATTGCTACTCTTTTGGTGCAAGAATGATCTAATATTTCCTTCCATATATTTATTGGTATTATTCCCCTTGTGATGTTGACTTTTTCCATATTTCTATGTTTTCTTTTACATATTTGTTTATTTTCATTCCATTACAACTCTCCTTTGACTCTCTATCACATTGAATTCGCTTCTATTATTTTCCATTTCTCCCCACTATTTTATTATTTTTATTTTTTTTCTTGACTCTCCTTTCAATATTATTTCTTTCATTAATTGTATTACTCCATTAAATTAGGAGCCACAAATAGTAAAACTCAGTTCTTTATATGAGAAATAGACAACATTTGTTTTTAATACTAATGTAACTTCATTATCTATCGTTAAGAGTATCAAAATCAAATGGATTAGTATATTAAGCACTAAAATGTCATCATTATATTAATTATACTAAAAAATCATATTGCTTCCTAGGTTTCTTGAAATTATCTAGGTGCAAATATGTAGCAGTTGCAACTTTCCTTGCAGTGGATTAATATGGTAGGATGACATTAAGAAATTATGGTCAGTTTAGAGAAAACACTTTTTAGGTCACATTTTGTTAAATACTTTTTACCCTTAAAATTATAAATTAGATTATTAGAGAGAAATTTTGTTAAATCTAAATATTATTATTCTTGAAATTCCCTTTGGAGGATCCTCACATGGAAGTGATGAAAATATTTAGATATCACCTTTGGTGTATTTTCCTGGTTGTTTTGAAGTCAAATTATTAGTAGTGTTCCCATTTTTTCTTCAAAAGAAAACCTTGTCGGGAAACGCCTTGATGCTCCTCACACTCATGGATGGTACCCAAAGAAAAATCATTATTGTTCATTATAATTCCTAACCTCATAGGGAACAAAGTGAGGCATGCAATAGAGGGTCAGTCCAAACAAGTGTTCATTAACATGCAAGAAAGCAATCATTTAGGAAATTTTACTTGTCAAATTAGTGCCTAAATTCATAATTGCACAAAACAAGATGGCTCATCATAGTATATTTATCGATGTCCACCCTATATCCTTGGGTGGATTTAATAATATCAAGGGATCTTAAGAAGTGTTGGCTTCCTCTTGGGGTGGTGGTATTTTTGAAATCACCAAGGGTAATACAAGGGAGTTTTTCATTGACTATACAACAAGGGATATATTCAATGCAACCATGTGACCAACTTTGGTAATGATTATTATTTTTGTCAAACATTCCTTCCAACTCAATGCTTACATAGCTAGCCTAACCCATGCCATGTTGTTATGACTATGCTTTGGACAAAGTTGAAAATGGATTCAATGGGAACTATTTCATTGTGTAATTTAGGAGTTGTCATAGTTGATGAAGGTGCATCTCATTTACTTGTGTCTAATTTTTCAATGAAAAGTTTTCAACCTCTATCATTTTACTAATCTTAGGAAAATCCAAAGCTACCTTTTTACATTTAAAAATTGTATTAGTCGGGCAATTTCAAATTTTATATAAAATTTCCTTTTTATTAAATGCCATGCAACTTGTAAATTCACACTTTATGAGTTGTTTACCTTTCAAACTTGTACTTTTCCTTCTAATGAGGGCAATGGTTTTCTCGATCAAAGTTACTTTCCCCTTCTAACAAGGAAAAAATTAAGTTCTCAAGTGATTTTTGTATTCTAAAATGGGAATTAGGAACAACAACCCTAATAAAGTCTAGTTGTCGATCCATTGCAAGGCCCTTTTTAAAAGGGACCAACTATTTTTTTTAGTTCTATGTGAATTTTCCAGTTGATCTTATGCAATAAATAAATACATGTAGAAAATTTAACTTTAACCTCCATGTTTCGTTAATATTGATAGATATCATTGTTTATTAATTTGAAACATCTTAAGCATGAGTAAGCTTAGAAATTATATTTTGATGTGGGTGAGTTTTAAAAATAATATAACATAATAATAAAGTACAATACACTACTAGAAAGAAAGTGGGACACCAGCCCTAAAAGCATTTGGAGGGTTCTAATTCCCACTTTCCAAAAAGATAACCAATTTTATTACAAATTACAATGTAAAAAATTATTTCTTTTTGAAAATAAATATATAAATATATTCATGTTTATTGTAAAAATTACAAAATTGATAACCAATTTCCATTAAATAATAATTAAAAACCTTAAACAGATATAAAAATAAAAAATAAAACTATTGAAATATACCCATCCTATATTATAAAATATAAGAAAAACAAATTACACCAAACAGATCTTACCTTTTTTATAAAGCCACAATTTTAACATTATTAAATTTAAAAAACAACAATTATTTTTTTCCTTTATAACACATTATATTATAATTATGCATTGAAATATAACTCTAATTCCAACACCATATTTGTCATAAAAATAAATTGAAATATACATCTACTTCCGACATTACACTCGTCATAAAAATATGTGCACTAATCATTCAAAAAAAGTTTCCATAACATTTACCTTCACAACAAAAAAATTGTTATCAATTTTATTCCTCTGTAATGCGTGTAGAATCTACTAGGACATGGATGGTGAAAATTCAAGTTTTGAGCGTGTTATCACCATAAAAATTATACATGAAATACAAGTTTCAGATTTAGCGGGGGACTAAAGCAGTGTAGAGACATGACACGATTTGGAGGACTGGGCTATAACTGTTGGAGAAAGGGAAAATATAGTAGAGGAGCGAAAATGATGGGGCCCATGAACCATAGACCTTGAAGCGGTCCTGATCAATGACCCAAACACATATCGGGCATCCAAGTAGCATGGAGGATAATTTTCGAGGGCGGGCTGGGGAAAATACCACGGTTTCATTTCGTGGATGTGTGGCACCCTCAGAGGTACATCAGGGCGAAAATAGGGTTATTCAAAACCACTTTTTCCAACACCTGATATAAAAAATTGTAGAGACCCAGCGACTGTAGATTTTGGAGTGGCTCAGATCAACGACCCAGACACATATCGGGCATCCAAGTAGCGTGGAGGATAATTTTCAAGGGAGGGACAAGGAAAATACCATGGTTTCAAAACATGGACGCGCGACACCCCCTAAAACATATCGGAGGGAAAAGCGGGTGAGTGAAAAACCGCTCAACCACACCCCGATGTCAGGTGTTGAAAAATCATTTGATGTGTGTCACTTCCATAGATCTTGTATGAAAGGGGAAGAACTAACGACTTGATCAGTCACATCAGTACCGTTTCTCAGGTACGTTATTGCGTGAAACGTCAGGTAAGTGTCGCCAGAAGGACGGTCTAGAGGTTCATCATTTGAAGATAACAACCAGGTATGATGATCCATAGCTCGGACAACTATTGTCGTTAGAAATCTATGATTAAACACTCGATGAGCATCACCCTCAAAATTATAGATAAATTTATCATGTTTTGGTGCAATCAGCATTCCATTATGAACAAAGTAATTAAAAATATTAGGGAGACAAATCTAAGGATTTTTCTATGAAATGGGGAAAATAGATAAAGTTAGTCAAAAGGCCCCCAATGAAGCAAGAGTTTCGACTAATATGATGAATTCATCCATGAGTAATACAAAAAGGTCGATTGCATGGATATTAGCAACAAAATTCCATACAGATCCTGCTACAGAACCAAAATCAGAAGTCAGACTAAATCCCATCATGAGGGATTTAATCATCAATGGGCGTGATAGGTGAGCAATGAAGAGGAATTAGAGAAAGTGATAGGAAACAATTATCAGAGATGAGGAGGTCAGGAGCCTCAAGGAAAACCAATTGGTTTGGTTAAGTTCTCTAAAGGAGGAAATTTCCAAGACGAAATAAGTTCTCAAGCAAAATTGAGTACACTTCAGAAAGTTCTGAACATGTGGCATTCAACGAGAAAAACTAGGATATGTTAGTCTTGTTTATAATTCTCCTTATAAAGTAAGAGAACGGTCGCTATGCATTACCCCTTATCATAACCGATGTCTATCATCAAAACTGTTGGGAAGTTTAATCATTTCGAATCCCACTTGTAAATCTTGTATATATATCACCCCAAGAATAATGAAATCATGGAGAAAAGAGGAGCCTACCCTCTTAACAAGAAGACTTTGTAAAGTTTTGGAGCTTAAATGAATATACAAATGTAGAAGCGAATTTTTGAAATGTTTATGAAAATATTCTAATTGGTTGTGATATGAGGTCTGTCTTATTTTGTAGTATGTATTCCTGTGATATTTTATTTAATTTACACTTTCGTCTTTTTAAATTGGAGAGTTAAAGGCCCAAAATTCATCATTTGATTCTCTTGGCTTAAGAAATTTAAATTGTGTATGTTTCTTCTTAGCTAATTCAGAATTCATACTCGTAATGCTCTGACGCAGTTATATGTTTCCCTTTTCCTCTATTGCCATGAAAATTCAATTTAAACTCAAACTCATTGCCTCATTTAGCCTTTTTCCTCTTGATAGTTTCAATGATTTGTCAATGCATTGTTCATTTTTGAATCCATAGCCCAAATGTCACCTCCATTTCTTCATCCATTTCATGAAAACCCCAAACAAAACCAAATCTAGTCGTTGATTTCCAAATAAATATGAAGTGACATGAGAGAGCCCTCTTTGAGTTGAGTAGGCTAGTGCTTCAACTCTAAAGTAGGTTTAAATAGTTACCTCTGTCGTTTTTCTATTCAGATGGACAAAATTTACAGAGTGCTAACATTTTGGCGCCGCTACCGGGGACAAAATTGAATTTTTTTCCCTGGGAAAGAATGACATGGTCGAGTTCTAAGGTCTGAGAGAAGTAGACACTTCGACAAATATTGGTTGTATTCCTACTCTGGCGACTCCACACATCCAAAAATCAGTTTGAAGGTGATTCCACTGGTAGAAGAATCCCGAAAATTTAAAACTGGCGACTCCACTCTCAATGAAAAGTCCATCTTCCAAAACACTATTGGCGACTCCACTTGAGCTTCAAATGTAATTCAAAGACTCCACTGGAAGATGAGATCCCCTAACATAGGTATGAAAAGGAATTATGGAATAAAAGAGGTACTTAAAATGGGATTTTTTCCAACGTGTTTTATTATTTGTCATAAGTTGCCTCTGGTCCTTTCCTAAACATGCTAGACAAGTTTTTCTTTACCTTATGCATGCAAATGAAGATCATAACAATATTGAAATTATATATCCTCCCCTTAAATATATACATATATCTCCTCAGTTGATCATTGGTTTTGATAAAAATATCCCATCTTAACCATGTGATAACCATGACCAATTTGATGAGCCCCATGAAGCCAAGGCTGAATTTTCACCTCCGATATTTGATCCAATGACCCCCAAGACCTAGAATAGATACATACCCTTGAAGCTACCCCAATTCCTCCATGAATTCCCTCCAAAGTACTATGATTACCTACCTATATTTGATGGGGAACCTGATGCCATGTCAACTGAAAAACGCATCCAAGGGTTTGAGAATTTTATAGATTTGTTTGAGATTGATCATGAGGATGTTTGTATGAGAGCCTTCTCTCAATCCTTAAAGGGGTATACCAAAGACTGGTTTACACATTTGCATCCATAGACGATTAGCTCATGGGAGGAATTGAAGAGTGTTTTTTCAAATTTTTGGGGTATGAAGAAATCTTTGGATATACATCTTACAGAGTTCTATGACTTAAAAAGTTATAGCAATGAAACTATTTCTATGTTCAGTAGAAGGTTTTCCAGTATTTACTACCATATTCCCAAAGAAATTCAACCCATTAAAACTGTTTCCATGCTCCATTATGCAATTACTCTTCATCTAGATTTGTCTTTTATCCTGATGGAAAGAATACCTAAGTCTTTACAACAAATGTTCGATGATGCCTAGGAGATTCAACACAATATCCAAGCATGTGAATATAGTTGAAATGAGGGGTTGGATATTTAAGAAAATGAAAGTGAATATGAACAAGAAAGGGTTGATTGTAATCTTGAACATCGAATCAATAATATCATAGATTCTCTTGAAGTTTTCAATTCTCATGATTTTGCAAAAGATTTTGTTCCACTTGTTGAAAGAGGAGGTGCTCCTGATCCATTCCAGGATAAGAAGAGGAGCAATTTTTTTATGTATTCATTTATAGACAATCAAGAAGATGAAGCTACAAGTCAGCTCGTTGAAGAGAAGGATGATGTTCCAAGTTTTTTCTTGTTAGATGACATTACAAATGTTGTTGATTTGCCTATATATGATAAATATGATGATGATTGTGATGTTAACTTCCTAGAACAACTAGTTGGGTGTTATCTGTTAGAAAAGATTCATTTTCAGTAGTATAATGAAAGAAATCATCCTACATATCACAATTACAAAGTAAAAAGTATTTAAATTATTTCATAATGAAAGAATTATTTGAATTTATGTTGTTTTGCATTTAATATGTTGTGCGAAAATTCTGAGATCATCATTGAAGAAAATGAATGTATGTTGATGCCAAATCACACTAATTCACTAGAACAAATTGACAAGATGTTGCAACAATCTTCTCATGTGTTTGATGACCCTGTTACTTTTTATGTAGAAGATCTTTTCAGTTCAAAATTGCAGCCATTGGTCGAAGATAAATTTGAAAGTGAGTGTATTCAACAATCCAAAGGAATTGACAACAGTGAAGAAAATGAAGGAGGTTTTAAATCAGGTGAAAGAACCTTGCCATTATGTTTTTCTTCCTTCAAATTGTTGAAGAAAAATGTTGATAATGTTTCAAATCAGAAAGCCTCCATGCATGATGTTGAATATGAATAAAGCAATAGACTTACAAATGAAAAATCTCTTCCCTTAGGTTTTTCTTCCTTTGAATGGTTGAAAGAAAATCATGATATAACAAAAGAAATAGGGAATTCTGATTGCATTCACGGTGGCACTGTTTTACATGAGAAAATTGTTATCAGTGAGGAAGACCTACAAAAGTCACATGCATTAAATGATCATGTCGCTGATGACTTGAAAGGATATTCAAATTCGGATTTGCAACCTATTCTTAACCACCAAATTGAAAAAGAAGAAGATGTTGACCAAGAAATTGTTGTTAAAGGTCATTTTCCTTCTCCTGAAACTAATATAGATGCTCAACAATATTTCAATCGAGAAAAAGTTTTTCAAAGTTGTCTTTATTCCCCTGAAAATGACGTTGTCGTCCAATTTCTAAGTGGCCTAGACATGGATGAGGATTCTAAAACTACATATATGGAGACTCCAAGCAACGAAAAAACAAATGACATAGAAAGCAACAAAACAACGTCTATCATTTCTCAATCAGAAATACAGAAAGATAATGAAAAGGATGATGCACATGATATGGATTTCATATTTGAAGATGTCTGAGAATGTATGAATGTTTTTGTTGGTATGTATGACACACCTATTGTTTCCATTTCATTCAAAAATATTCCCAAGATTGAAGAACTGAAGAAAGAGAAAAAAAACACATGTGAAGGAATCTTGTTTTTTTGTCTTAGCTCTTAAAAGGGAAACATTATTTCATGTGTTTCGTGATCCCATGGCACGTTATATGGAAACATTTTATAATCAATATATATATAGGATAGTGGGTTGAAAACTTAAGGATAAAGGGAGTGACGAATTGGTGTCTGTATTAAATATGGGCTTCTTTACACCATACGATGTTCTCAAGCCATGGTTTTCTTATGTTTCAAGAAACCATTACTTCCATACTTCTCAGAAAACCTGTCAGTTTCTCAAGGGAAGCCAATAGGTTAAATCGCATGAAAACAAGAAACCAATGAAAAGGGTGAAACAGGATAGTTGTTTTGTGCATGTTTTAGATGACCCATTTGCGATTTTGCTCGAGGCAGTAAATAATCCAAATAATTTTGATTTTTTGATATTTGGATTTATGGATGAATTTTTGAATGAATTATCAACAAAAAATCTTTGGAACAAGAAAGTGCAGAGAAAGAAAACATTGGATAAAATTCTATCATGGTTGCATTGACATTATGATTTCACTTGATTGACAGTTCATTTCAGTAGTTAGGGTAGGTAGGAGTGTGCGAATAAGCTTGTTGGTCAAGCATTTTTTGGATTTCCAGTAGTATGTACAGTCAAATTTTAGCGGTATTTTTTGTTCAACATCCAGTTGAGAGTAGTGTCCAAATTTTGTTTGTAAATTGACACTCAGTCTCCAAGATGGAACGATGTACATGCATATGTTTCGAAAGCAACCCAATGAAGAAGGCAATGGGTCTACATTTTTTTCTACCTCATAGGGAGGATAACATCCCCAGTTGGAGTCTATGTTATCACCATAACAATTATAAAAGAAATATGAGTTTCATATTTAGCAGGGGACTAAAGTAGTGTAGAGACACAACGCGATTTGAAGGATCGGGCTATATATGCCGGAGAAAGGAAAAATATAACATAGGCACGAAAATGATGGGGCCCAGGAACCATAGATCTTGAAGTGGTCCAGATCAATGACCCAAACACATATCAGGCATCCAAGTAGCATGGAGGATAATTTTCGATGGATGTTATAACCCTAAAATGCACTACACAGGTTTACCTGGCATCAGGCCAACTCATGCCTCTTCCTAGCCAAAGCCATGCTAAACAAATCCTCAAAAAACCACTTAAATCAAAGAACCCACACCCTAACCTTTCACTGGGCGCGGGTAACCACTTGTTGGCCTTCTACTGCACACGGGTGACCACGGGCTAACCCACTACAGCCTACGGTTACCTAACAAAGAAAAAAATCAGGGAACTTTCCGCCGGGACGAAGAGCTTTTT
>JZKD02S1696335.1:214928-237991 GCA_000966675.3 Picea glauca
ATGCATGGCCGAGAGTTCGCCAAAAACCCTAGCTCCTTCTAGCCTATAAAAGGAGGGGTAGGGGTACTATTCAAAGGAAAAAATCATAGCAAAGAAACTCTGCCAAATTTCCAAGTCCATTATTGTCCCAACCCTTTAGCCTTGCCTCAAGCTTTAGGAGAAATTCATGCAACAACAGTTGGAGGACAAAAGAAGAGGAGGAGCCCAGGATCAGGATCGAGGAATGGTGGCCGGTCTCATAATTCATTGTAAGTGATTCATATCGAGACTAATGAAAAAGATGCTTTTCCCATCCCAAATACATAAGTCTCATCTATGTTATTTGATTTATGTTTTATTTCTAACCCTCTAGTAGATCAGTAGAATGCATGTGTAGTCTTGCCTTGATTGTAGGAAGCTTTGTGGAAGGGGCAGCAACAACAAGGAGATAAAGGCTCAACAAAGGATCTACTTCAATCATCGATAAAAAGGTGAGTTGATTCTTCCCATGTTTGCATGAGAAAAGGGGTTGAGATTTTGGGTAGAAGGTTAAAAGTTAAGTCTTAAGGGTCATGATCTGCGTACAAGCTCAAAACCCTAGCTTGTTAGTCCGTAGCGTAGAATACCCCACAACAATGGAGGGATGGGGAAAATACCACCGTTTCATTTCGTGGACATGTGGAACCCTTAGAGGTACACTTGGTCTAAAAGTGGGTAACTAAAAACCACTTCTTCCAACCCCTGATATCAAAAGTTTTAGAGACTTGGTGACCATAGATTTTGGAGTGGCCCAGATCAACAACCTAGACACATATCGAGCATCCAAGTAGCATGGAGGATACTTTTTGAGGAAGGGTCAGGGAAAATACAACGGTTTCAAAACATTGACACGCGGCACCCCCTAAATCATATCAGAGGGAAAATAAGGTGAGCGTAAAACCGCTCAACCACACCCTAATGTCACGTGTTGAGAAATCATTCAATATGTGTCACTTCCACAGATCATGTATGAAAGGGGAAGAACTAATGAATTATCCAGGCACATCAGTACCGTTGCTCAGGTACGTTACATCGTGTAGTGTCAGGTAAGCACTTCCAGAAGGATGGTCCAAAGGTTCATCATTTGAAGTTGACAACCAAGTATGATGAGCCATAGCTCGGATAACTATTATCATCAAAAAACTATGATTAAACACTCCATGACCATTTCCCTCAAAATTATAGATAAATTTATCATGTTTTGGTGCAATCGACATTCCATTCTGAATGAAGTAATTAAAAATATTAGGGAGACAAGTCTAAGTTTTTTCTGCAAAATGGGCAAAATAGATAAAGTTAGTCAAAAGGCCCCCGAAGAACCAGGATTTTTTACTAATATGACAAATTCATCCATGAATAAGATAGAAAGATCAATTTCACAGATATTAGCAACAAAATTCCATACACATCCTACCATAGAACTAGAATCATAAGTCAGACTAAATCCCATCATGAGGGATTTAATCATCAATGGGTGCAACAGGCGAGTAGTGAAGAGGAAGTAGAGAAAGTGACAGGAAACAGTGATTAGAGCTGAGGAGGTCGAGAGTGTCGGGGAAAACCAACCGGTTTTGTTAAGTTCTCTAAAGGAGGAAATTTCCAAGTCGAAATAAGTTCTCAAGAAAAATAGAGTACACTTCAAAAAGTTTTGAACATGTGGCATTCAATGAGAAAACCTAGGATATGTCAGTCATGTTTATAACGCTCCTTATAAAGTAAGATAATGGTCACTATGAATTAACCCTTATTATAACCGATGTCTATAATCAAAACCATGGGGAAGTTTAATCGTTTCGAATCCCACCTGTAAATCCTCTATATATCACCCCAAGAATAAAGAAAGCATGGAGAAAAGAGGAGCATTCCCTATGAGCAGGAAGACCTTGTAAAGTTCTGGAGCTTAAATGAATATACAAATGTAGAAGTGAATTTTTGAACTGTTTATGAAAAGATTCTATTTGGCTGTGATATGAGTTTTGTCTTCTTTCGTAGTATGTATTCTTGTGATATTTTATTTCATTTACACTTCCGTCTATTTAAATTGGAGAGTTAAAGGCCCATAATTCATCATTTGATGCTCTTGTCTTAAGAAAGTTAAATTGTGTATGTTTCTTCTTAGCTAATTCAGAATTCATTCTCGTAATGATCTGACGCAGTTATATGTTTCCCTTTTCCTCTATTTCCATGCAAATTCAATTTAAACTTAGACTCATTTCCTCATTTAGCCTTTTTCCTCTTGATAGTTTCAATTATTTGTCAATTCATTGCTCATTCATGACTCCATAGCGTAAATTTCACCTCCATTTCTTCATCCATTTCATGAAAACCCCAAACAAAACAAAATCTAGCTGTTGATTTCCAAAGAAATATCAAGTGACACGTGAGAGCCCTCTCTGAGTTTAGCAGGCTAGGAGAAATAGACTAAAACTTGATAGGTGTTGAGGGAGTCAAAGCAGAGTATTGGATCATGAAGAAATATGATTCAAGATATTTGATAGGTGGAGAAGGACTTCCATTTAGAGATTAAGTCAAGGAGAGGAGAGAAGACAAGATCATGCGGGTGGGTTTCAATCAGAGGAAGCTAGAAGAGAGTGTCACATTTTATGGAGTTTTTCGTATATAGTTTACATACATGTATGCATATTTCAATGGAGACATTCACATACATATGTAGGTTTTCTAAATTACATTCACATACACCTAGAAAATCTTGTAGTTCTAGTTTGTACAACACGCCAAGATTTTCCAGGTTTGTTTGCAGTTTTATTTCTCTCAATGGGTCATTATCCCTATTATGAGAGCAATGATTTTAGCATAATAAAACCATTCCCAACACTAGTTTTTCCTCCCTAGTTTTTCCAAGGGTATATACCAAAATTTATTGGTATTTATGTGTCCTTTATTCGGTTTCCTTATTTATGCTTCCACCACATTTTTAGTTGATTAGTCAGTTGTGATTTAACTCAATAAGTGATTTATTTGGAATTAACTACCAGGTGTTGGGTAGGAGATATTTCAACATTGCAAGGGTGAATCTAGGAAAGTCAACATGGTATCAGAGTGGGTTCTTTGAGAGGAAACCAAGTACACTATCTCAAATCCATAGTAGATCCATAACCAACATGAAAAAATCATAGAATCAATTTTAGTGAAGCAATCATACTGAGGTAAAAAAATAATTGTAGTTGTATGGAGTTGTACATAGGTCACATAAGGTAGAGTCACTTACATATGCGCACGACTTTGAGAACAATCATGTATACATGGATTGCAGTTGTGAAATTCATGTATGTACATGAGTTTCAATGGTAGTAGTGACATACATACACAATTTACAGAGGTGACAGTTGCACACAAATATGTACAGGTCAGTATAGGGGTAGATTTTAGCAGTAGGTTATTTCCAGGGCATGTTATCAGGTCTTAGGGATGGTCAAAGCATCATTACAATTTGAAGGTAGATTGGATGGAGCATATAATTTCCTCTCTTGGAAAGCAAGAGTAACTTTGGCATTTAAGGAGTATGACCTTTGGGAGTCAGTTGACAAAGTTGTTACTCCACCATTAAATCCAACAAACTTAGAAGCTCACAACAAGAAGGATATCAAAGAATATAGGGTCATATTGGATTCATTGAAGGATCACCAAATTCCTCACCAATACAAGAACAATATGACCAAATATATTTTTTATGCCTTGATAGGGTTATTCTAGAGCACATACATGAATAGGAAGATGACATTAAAGAATAAACAGAGATCGGTGTAGATGTGTAGATATAATAATGTTACCATATATATCATGAGTATTATACAGGTACATGATCATATTTCATCCATAGGGGAGAAAATGAAGGACATGGATATCGTGAATGGGGAATTGAATGGTATTCCCAAGTCATGGGAGCCATTTGTTAATGGATTCATTTCTCAGGAAAATCTCTTAGATTGGCAGAGACTTTGGGATGATTTCATCCAAGAATATACTTGGTAGGAGTCTAATATTAGAAAACATGGAGGTAGTGAAGATAAATTGGATCTTGTCAACAAGACAAGAAATGGAAAAGGAAAGAGTTCTAGCAAGAAGGGTAAAAGTGATGGAGGTTCATCACATCCATTGAAGAAGAGGGGATTGAGTAAAATAAAGTACTTCTCATGTCATAAGAATGGAAATTATTCATCTCATTATTTGAATAATAAGAAAAAGGGTAATGGAGAGACACACAAACCAACATCAATAAAGACAAATACTGATGAATTTGCAGTTAACTTTGAAAAGAATTACTCACTAGTTTCTTGCCTTTCCTCCAACATGTTAATGTTTAAGCCATTATTATAGATGTTTTCATTTCATTAGATAACAATAGCATAATCAAAGATCACTGAGAAATACACAATCATAAGAGACACAACATTTATCCTAGGAAACCCTCTAGGGGGAAGAAAACCCAGCAAAACTTCCTTAATATAGATAGCCAATACAATGCCAAGAGATATCTATGCTAAAACAGAAAGTCCTCTTCAAGATATGCGCCACTCTCTCTCTCCTTTGTCGGTAACAAATCAAAACTTGTCCCTCAAACTGAGCAAGTGAGTTGTATATAAGTGAGGTGCTAGCTTCCTTTATTTATACAAGTCTGGCATGTGTGAAGTGTCTCTTCACTGGAAAGGCCAAATTCTCCAACTGGGTGGGTAAACCCACCTTTATTATATTTCTGGGTCTCTTTATTAGCTGTTGGGGATGACTTCTTATTCTGCCTATTATAATTGTCTTTTGAACAATCCTCAAAAGGGGATTTGGTCCTATTACAATAACCGACATGATCAATCCACAATGGGGATTGATCCTATGAATAATATATCAATAATAATAAGAATACTCTTTGTAGTTACAATATTTCAACACTCCCCCTTAACAAGAAGGGTATTCTTTAGCAACATCATGTGAGAGAGAGAGGAAAACATCATCAACAACATCAAATGGGAGGACAACATCATCAATATCATCTTGGTTGGCGTATCTATAAATCATCGAAAGTTTTCTTCGTTAGAAGCATCATCATTATCAAAGGAATTCCATCATCATCTGCATCAATATGTATTAGTATAAAAACGGATACACCATCATCATCACAGCACAAGGTTGGCTCATCATAATACAAGACTGGCTTTATGTCACAGCTATCAAGCTAGAAGCTCAGTACTTGTCTCATCTCATCGTCTTGCTTTACATCACAGCACTCAAGATGTAAGCAAGATACTTTTCCTACTTTACGTCACAACCATCAGGTTGGAAGCAGGACACTAGACTAGCTTTACGTCACAACTATCCAGCCGAAAGCTCAGTGCTAGTATCATCATATCATCTTTATTTACATCTGACAACTCGGTCAGAAGCAAGGAACATCTCATCTTTCTTTATGTCTAACACCGGTTCATAAGCAAGGAACATCTCATCTTTATTTACGTCTGACAACTGGGTCAGAAGAAAGGAACATCTCATCTTTCTTTACGTCTGACAACTCGATCAGAAGCAAGGAACATCTCATCTTGCTTTATGTCTGACAACTCAGTTAAAAGCAAGGAACACATCACATCTTACTTTACGTCTGACATCTAGGTCAGAAGTAAGGAACATATTGCTTTACATATGACAGCTAGGTCAGAAGCAAGGAACACATCACATCTTGCTTTACATTTGACAGTTAGGTTAGAAGTAAGGAAAATCACATCTACTTCCCCTTTCGAGGAAGGTCCTTTTGGACTATTCCAAGCTTATCTCATAAGTACTCAAACTTTACATGAGATAGAGGCTTGGTCAACACGTCAGCAGCCTGTCCATCCGTACCATGTCGCGGATGTAATGATAGCGGATATCTATGTTCTTCGACCTGTCGAGGAATACAGGATTCTCTGTCATCTTTATGCATCTCTGGTTGTCACATAGAATCATATTTTCTCTCATCTCCAAGTCAAATAGGTCAGTTAGCAACTTTTGAAGCCATATAGCTTCGCATCTAGAAGAACATACAATAACGTATTCTGCTTCCGCTGTGCTGAGAGCAATAGTGGATTTCTTCCTACTCTTCCACGGGATCATAGTTGATCCCAAACTGAAACAACATCCTAAAGTTCTTTTCCTGTCTGAAACACTTCCTGCCTAATCTGCATCAGTATATCCACTCAATGTGAAATTATGATCTCCATCATAGCTGAGACCATAATCTATTGTACCTTTGAGGTACCTCATCACATGTTTTGCAACCACTAAGTGAACAAGTCTAGGTTCTACTAGAAACTGACTCAAGGTGTTCACGGCAAAACAAATGTCTAGTCTGGTGTTCGTCAGGTACTTCAACAATCCAATAATCTGTCTATAGAGTGCTTCATCAATCAATTTTTATGACGTGTCGACCAACAACTTCATCTTCACTTCCATGGGTGAATTCATGGGATTGCATTCCAGCATGTCGAATCTCTTTAAGATTTCAACTGTGTACTTCCCTTGGTTAAGGAAGATCCTCTCAGGATTCTACCATACCTCAAGACCTAAGAAGAAATGCATTAGGTCAAGGTATTTCATTTCAAATTCTAAAGAAATTCTCTTTTTACATTTAGTGATGAGATTTTATTCTCCAGTTAAGAATAATCCATCCACATATAGCAGTAATATTACTGGCTCATTATCCATAATTTTGAAGTAGATATTTGAGTCTGCTTTACTCTTGGTAAAGCCTAAGCTCATCAATAAACTGTCTATATGGCCATACCAAACTCTAGGAGCTTGCTTCAATCTGTATAAGGCTTTCTTCAATCTGCAGACATGAGACTTCTTGTCTTCAACCTCAAATCCTTGAGGTTGCTCTATATACACTTCCTCTTCGATGACACCCTTTAGGAAAGATGTGTTCATGTCCATCTGGTGAAACTTCCACTTCATCTTAGCTGCAAGAGCTATGATGGTCCTGATGGAAGTGTTTCTGGACACAGGAGTGAATGTCTCTTCATAGTCAATGCCTTCCTTCTGGGAAAATCCACGAGTGACAAATATTTCTTTATACTTCTCAATACTTCCATCAGCAGCATGTTTTATTTTGAAGATCCATCTAGAGGATACCACATATTTATTCTTCAGTCTAGGAACTATTTCCCATACTTCATTCTTCATTATGGATTGGTATTCCTCTGTCATGGCATCTTCCCATTCTTTCCTTTGAGTGGATTCTTCAAAATAGGTAGGCTCCTATTCTAGGAGGTCACACATCAAAGCCATATAACTGGAGAATGGATTTGGTCTTTTCCCGTGTCTCGTGGTTCCTTGGGGAACATCGTACTTCTCTCCATCTTGAATAATCTCTCTAGCCCAGGCTGGCTTTATTTTATGGAGGATTGTCATCTTAGGAGGTTCTTTCAATTCTACTATATCATGGTCTTCTAGAAGTTTCTCATCAGGGGAAGTTACGACTTCCCTCTCTAGTTCTGCAGCTCTGGGAACCTCCCTCATTGCAGTATGGGGGATTACGGGTTCCTCTTCATATACCTCTTCAAGATGACATATTTTAGATTTCTTGAGCATTGCATCTTCATCAAAGGTCACATACCTGCTGATATCAATGTGATGTTGACCTGGTATATAGATCCTAAAGGCCTTGGAGACCTCACAGTATCCCACAAATATTCCCTTCTCCTGAAGGGTCCAACTTTTTTCTCTTTTCTTTAGGTATATGAACAAACACTAGACAGCCAAATATTTTGAGATGACTTACCTCTGGCTTCTTTTCGGTGAACATCTCTTCCAGTGTCTTGAGCCCAAGTGCACTATGGGATAATCGATTTTGCACATAAACAGTTTCCATCGTTGCTTCTACCCATAAGCACATAGGAAGATCTTGATCATGGATCATAGTCTTCACAACTTCCAATATGGTTCTATTTTTTCGTTCAGCTACACCGTTTTGTTGGGTATTATAGGGAGTAGTGAGTTTCCTCTTGATTCCAACATCTTTCTAGAAGTTCACAAACTCTTTTGAGGTATATTCTCCTCCATTATCTGACCTGAGTATCTTGATATTTCTTTCAGAAAGGTTCTCTATCAAGGCTTTGAATTCCTTGAACTTACTGAACACTTCATCTTTAGTCTTCAAGAAATATATCTAGGTTTTATGAGAGTAATCATCAATCAATGATACATAATATACATACCCGCTAATGGAAGATGATGGCATTGGGCCACACACATCTGAATGGATGAGTTCTAGGACTCCTTTTGTCTTGTTGTCCCGCTTCGGAAAAGGTTTCTTGATATTCTTCCCTTGTGCACATCCATTGCATATGCCTTTATGGTCACCTTTGAATTATGGTAAACCTGTGAACATTTTGCATATGTATGGTAGCACCTTGTAGTTGATGTGGGATAATCTTCTATGCCAAAGTTCACATGAGTTTTCAATGGCATGGTTCATAGCAGCCTATGAGTGACCCTTTAATTTATACAAGACATTTTCTTCATTGCCAATGACGATTGCTTTATTTAAGGTTTCTCCCTTAGCCCACATAAGAACTTCTCCATCTATAAAGTAAAATATGAAGCCTTTCTTTTCTAAATCTAAAATGGAGAGTAGGTTCTTATTCAAGCCTGGTACATAGAGTAAGTCCTTCATTTTTAGTGAATTCCCTGAATTCAGTTTATGGTTTGATTCTCTCACTCCCTTGATGGGGTACTGATAATCATCACCAAGTGTCACTTTCTGAGAAAACTTCTTTTTTGAGATACAAGAGAGAATATTTCTTTGTCCCATCATGTGCTTGGATGCACCACTATCAATGACCCAAGTGTCCTCTCCAGGTGTTACAGATCCTGAGAGGGCTGAGATCAACACATGGTCTTTGATCTCCTCTCTTATCATCTTTGCTGGTGTCTCTTCATATTCAGCTACATGGGCATGAAGCCTCTTTTGTTTTCTCTTGTATTCTTCTCGTCTGGCTGGACAAAACTTTGCAATCTCTCCCATCTTGTCACAATGATAGTATTGTACAGATGAGTAATCTCTTTCCTTTCGTTGTCCTTTCTTCTGAAATCTCCTTGGATGAGATTCTTTATGATTGAATTTACTTTATTGTTGAGGCTCTTTATGAGTCTCCTTTTGGAAGTAGGGTTTATTCCTTCCTCCTTTGGTGTGAGTAGCTAGGGCCTGATCATCATCCTTAGCTAGTAACACTTCCCTATTTTCTACTCTTGTTTCTTCTTGGATGCATTCTTCCCATAGGTTGTCGAACTTCAGTTTCTCCTTTCTGGCACATATTGTCTGGATGAAAGCATTCCAAGGTATTGTGAGACCATTTAGGGTTGTCATTATAAGTTTGTATTCATCTATGGTATCTCCAATAGCTTCTAGTTGTTCTTTGAATTCTGAGATTCTGGAGAAATATTCCTTAATCATTCCTCCTTTCTGCATCCTTGTATTCTTCAATTGGGTTATGAGATTCATCTTCCGATTTATGTTCTTTCCTTCATATAGTCTGGTCAAGGCATCAAACATTTCTTTAGGGGTCTTCTTATATGACACATAAGGGATCAAATGGTCTTTGATTGAATCTACAATGATTATTTTGGCCCGTATTGTGTCCTTTTGATGCTTTTCCTTTTCTGCAGCGTCTTCGGGTTCCGGTAATTCTTCCTTGACGAATATTACTAGGTCATTCTCTTCAAGAACGAGGCCAATCCTATACTTCCAGGCATGTAATTTTTCCACTCCTTCTAACTTGTCAACAATCTTAATGCTCGCAGACATCTCTACTTGGAGCTAGGAAAATGACCAAAAAATGAAAGTGCTCAAAATTAAAAACTGAACTTACCAGGGGATGTGCTTCGCTGAGCCAAGTTGCCTGGTGTGTTTGGATCTGAGAAAATCCAACTTTTTCCCCTTCAAATATGATCTGCAAATTTTTGGATTGGTGCTTCTGGTACCTCTAGTACTATGGTTCTTCTGGTACTTTTGGTATTGGTTTTCTGGTACTTCTGGTACTTCTGGTACTTTGTGAAACTAAGATTTCACTTTCTGGGAGATCCAGCCACTGAAAAGGTGTGTTGATGATGCCAAATTGATCCTTAGGGGAGGGCGAAACTTTCTAGATAGTTTTAGGGCTAAAAAGATTCACTTTTGAAAAACCCTAATTTGCAGGTACTGCAACAGTGACGTTTTTCTCTTGCGAAAGATGCTTCCTTCATCTTGGCTCTGATACCATGTTAATGTTTAATCCATTATTATAGATGTTTTCATTTCATTAGATAACAATATCATAATCCAAGATCATTGATAAATACACAATCACAAGAGGCACAACATTTATTTTGGGAAACCCTCTAGTGGAAGAAAGCCCACCAAAACTTCCTTAATATAGATAGCCAATACAATGCTAAGAGATCTATATGATAAAACATAAATTCCTCTCCAAGATATGTGCCACTCTCTCTCTCTCCTTTGTCGGTCATAGATCAGAACTTGTCTCTCAAACTGAGCAAGTGAGTTGTATCTAAGTGAGGCACTAGCCTCCTTTATTTATACAAGTCTGGCACGTGTGAAGTGTCTCTTCACTAGCAGGGCCAACTTCTCCAACTAGGTGGGTAAACCAACCTTTATTATATTTTTGGGTCTCTTTATTAACTTTTGGGGCCGACTTCTTATTCTGCCTATTATAATTGTCTTTTGACCAATCCGCAAAATGGGATTTGGTCCTATTACAATAACTGACATGATCAATCCACAAAGGGGATTGATCCTATGAATAATATATCAATAATAATAATAATACTCTTTGTAGTTACAATATTTCAACACAACACCACTATGAGAAGTGCATGGTTCTTGGATAGTGGTGCATCTTGTCATATGAAAGAGGCACGAGATATTTTTAGTAGTATGAAAAGAGTGACTTAGGTCTTCATGTGCAACTTGGTAATGATGCCAAGTATGTAGTGAAGGGAGAGGGAGAAATTAAGTTCCATATTGATTCATGAGGTTTGTTTGATGCCCAGGATGTGCTTTACATACCAAGTTTGAAGAAGAATTTTATTTCATTCTAAGCTATGGAGGATAGTGTAATGTTCCCAACTAGGCTAGAAGGGAATTTTAATATTTTTCCTCCCAAAATTTGTTGTTTCTTCTTATATGAATGTACTTTTAACTTATTATAGATAGTTTCTCAATGAAGAATATTGTCAAACATATATCATACATTCATTAAACAAGAATGGATTAGATAATCATGGCATCTTATTATGGATGGAAAATCCCAAAAATTAGTACAATGTTGTCTAATGGATGTAATAACAACTACAAAATACCATTGAGCACACAAATATAATCGCTTCTAGGAAGCTACACAATCTACTACATAAACACACAAGAGAAAACCTAGAATGATGCAAATATGTGGTGATCATTGATCCAAGGCTTACCAGGACTTATTATGCTCTGCTCTAGCAACACCTACTTGTAGTCGACCTTTCCTTCTTGGGCTCCTCAAAATCCCAATCTGGTATATGCCTACCAACCCCAAGTCATATAGGTCCTCATGGGATGATGATGGGGTGTCTAGCGGGGCCTCGTGGGAAAACCCATGTGAAACAAGTGGGGGCATCCCCTTTTTCATGCTCCTGGCACCTACAAGTATGAAACTCATCTACTTCCTAAAAATCATTTTAAACACCCTATGCAAGGCATTATGCTCCCCAACTCCCTCCAGCAAGAAATAAAACATAAAATGAACATGAATGAGAACTTTGGATGAATCCTCCTCTTATATATCTAGGATGGATATTACACCATCGAAACTAAACCTACAGTGCAAGGGTTTATCCCAAAACCCCATTGAAAATGTTGGCTACAAGAGCACTCAATAAGATATCAAATCATAATGCCAAGGGGAATGATTACCCATCTATTTATCCTCTCTTTGAACCTTCTAGATATTTCCCCCATTTTTACAAAATAAAATATTCACTTTATTTTCCCCCTCAATTCCATTAAATCTGATTTTTTATTTTATTTAATGTCACTTTTAGTATTAGTCGTTTTTTTTTCCTAGTGACACCAAACAAATCCATTTGACTCTCTTTTTCCTTGTTGACTATAGCATATACAAGTTGTACAGGAAATTGATTCATCCTCCATCATAGTCAATTGGAAGGGGACATTACAGTCCTCCCTTTCCAATATTTCTTGTCCCCAGGCAATTCCAAATCAAGGTGTTGCAAGCTATGCTCCCCTTCTCAGGTAGCATCTTATATGGGAAATCCTCTCCATACAAACAAGTACTCTTGAATGAATCTCCTCCTCAGTATTTGTTCCCTGACATCAAAAAATATTTTAGGAGATAGAACCAACTATCCCTCTTGATCTAGTGGAGGAATATCTATTGAAGTGATGACCTACTTTCTCAATTCCTTATTGAATCATGATATGAGGATATTGTGGATCCTGCTACCCTCTGTTAGCTCCATCTCATATGATACTTAATTGACTCTCCTAATCACTCTATGGGTCGCGTAAAAGAAGAGATTAAGCTTCTTTGCACGACTCTTCTTCAACGATGATGATTTGTATGACTGCAATATGAGAAATAAAATATCCCCAAACTCAAAGTTGCATTCTACCTTGGGTCTATATGCATACATCTTCTGTTGATTCTAATCATTTTGTGGATTCTCCTTCAGGACTCTTAATATTTCTTGACTTTCTTGTAATGAGTCCTTGGCCTTAGGAGATCGAATCTCTCCAAACACCAAATCTATAAAATATGGAGAGTCATAGCCATAAAATGGATGGAATGGGATCATAAAAATGGACATGTGATGAGTGGTGTTGTATAAATTCTCCCTAATATGCAACCATTTTATCCATGCTCATTTATGTCATGATACATAGTTCTTCAAGTACCCCTCAATCCATTTGTTTACTATCTTGGTATTCTCATCTGTCTGAGGGTGATAGCTAGAGTTGGGTGTCAAATATGTCCCATATAACCTGAACATATCCTTCCAAAATGCACTAAGAAGCCTGCTATCTTGTTCATTAACTATGTTCTTCCAAAGGAAATGGAGTCTAAAAACCTCCCTTGAGAATAGATATTCTACCTAAGATGCACTTTACTCTGTATTAATAACAAATAAGTGTGCATATTTAGTCAAACTATCCACTACCATGTATATTTCGTCCCTACCCTACACCTTTGGTAACCCTATGATGAATTCCATGGAAATGATTTCCCACTTCTTCTCTGAAATCGGTAATGGTTGAAGAAATCATGTAGGATGTGTGAACTCTTACTTGTTTTTCTAGAAATTCATGCACCCCCACACATGACAAAGTACATCCCCTTTGAGACCCTTCCATGAGAATTTCTTTGTTACCTACCTATAGGTATTCATATACCTCTTCTGCCCTACAAGTGGTGCGTCATGTGCTACCCTCAAAAACTCATCTTTGAGTGTGGAATTAGGGGAAATATAGATCCTATCTTGGTAGAAGATCATGTCATCTACTACCTTGTACCTGTCATCTTGAATAATTGTAATACACCTAGGATGAACCCCAAATTGTAAATGCAAATGTACTTAAGATGGCGACTTGTTTTATATCATTTTACATGCACTTTCCATGGTATAGTGCGCACATGTATTGCACACTAAAATGATGAAGTGTGCACATTCCAAGATGCTGTGTGTACCAAACTTAAGTGCGCGTGATTTTGATGCCAAAGATCCTTTTGTGTATATGTTGTTTTTTATAGGCCGGTGAGCCAGTTATTATAAGATAGAAGGCTTTTGTGTTGAATTAGGCCAGAGATCCTAGATGCTAAAGGCCAGTGAGCCTATTTTTGTATATGTCTTATAATTAATATAATACATCGCTATGTGTATACCAACCACGATAAAATATTATGGGGGACTAAGATCCACCAGTTAGGGAGCTTAAGAAAAAAAAAATATTATATTAATATTCCTTAAAGTATAAAGTATGGATAATTATTTTATCCTAATTTCTAAGGATGGGGAAAAGTGGACATATCTCAACATGACAAGTGTCAAGTTGGGAACATGCATACATATAGTTTGGACTTATTTCATTTCCCTGTTCATTTCATTCATTATATCATCATTCACTCACTCATTCAGTTGTCCTTTGTACCTTCCTGTATCATATCTATACGTGTAAATATATCTGTACCTTTTTGTTACTATCATTGTCCCTGTACCCATACTAGTATCGGTACCTGTACCTAGTTAGCTTAGGAGCTTGACTAAAGAAGTGGGTTTTCAGTCCAGTGGGATATTGAAGAGGCAGGTTTTCAAGCCTGTGAGCAATTTATCTCTAGGTGAGAGAATTGATGGGAATTGACTTCCCAAAGGTGCTAAATTATAGCTACAGGGATTTTAGACTTCTTGTCTGGCCTGTTGATGAAGCCCGGAAAGGAAGTGGGGTAGTTGAAGGACTATTGAGTAGAGAAGGGGCACACTTCTTGGGGTGGGACAAGCATGTGGGGAATGAGGGATTGTAGGTTGTTAGTTTGAGTTGGCACCTGTGATGATGTGTTTCCTTTTGTTTGAGATAGATCATCCTGGTTAGGAATCCCTTTACCTAGGTGGAGTTTAGTCCCAACTCCAGGGTGACCCACTGCTAAGAGTGATGAGCAGCATGGTCTAAGTCTAGGAGGTTCGTGGAAGGTTTGCACGCAGTTGGTGATATTTTTACCAAGATAAGTGTCAATTGTGTGTTAAATTACATGTTTAATTATTATTTATGCGTTTATTTTTATGGGTTTTTCATGTGTGTGGTGCATTTGTATTTTTATTATTATTCTGAATGAATCTATTCATTTGCATAATGTATTTTTCTATTTTAATTTTTATATATAAAGTTCTGCAAGATTTTTGGTGTGTATATGTTTTTACTTGTATATAATTCAAAAAACTTTATGTGGCATAGACCAGTTGGATGTTGGAGATGTTACAATAATTCCCTCCATGAGCTCACAAGTGAAGGTATTCTTGGATTATTCTACCAAAAGAATGGACTTCAAGTTTTTTGAGATCTCTGTCATGGACAAGGCTACAGGTTTCCTGGATAAGGATTCAACAACTATATTCTTCTTTCCCTTTACATAATCAATGTAGAAATCATATGTTTGTACCTTACTCACCCACTTATTCTTCCTCTCATTCAGGTCCTACTACTCCAAGAAATATCTCAAGTTGTTGTGGTCATAGATGATTTTAGGGGACAAATTTCTCCAATGGGCTAATTTTCCATATTTTTTTCCAAAAACATATTCACCAATTTCCATTTTTTCTAAAAATGATTTACCCAAATTCCATAGAATAAAATTGTTTTACTTTAAAAATTGCAAAACCTTTATAGAAACTATATAAAATCCTTAGAAATTTGAATATTTTTACAAAAATATCACCAAACCTTTTACATTTTACATATTAAGGACTACTAAGATTATCCCATGTTTCTACATTTTAATATAAATTTTCATCCTTAAAATTATGCCTTATACCAAGTATTGTATGAATTTGTCAAATGCATGCATGCTAATTTTCCATGTTTTTTAACAAAAACATATTCACCAATTTCCATTTTTTCTAAAAATGATTCACCCAAATTCCATAGAATAAAATTATTTTACCTTAGAAATTGCAAAACCTTTATAGAAACTATATAAAATCCTTAGAAATTTGAATATTTTTACAAAAATATCACCAAACATTTTACATTTTACATATTAAAGACTAGTAAGATTATCCCATGTTTCTACATTTTAATATAAATTTCCATCCTTAAAATTATCCCTCCTACCAAGTATTGTATGAATATTCCAAATGCATGCATGATGGATGTCAGGTAGAGTTTCTCAGGATCCCTTACCTTCCTACTCTCAAAAGCTATTAGATGTCGATTTTCACCAATACTAGTCCTATCCATTCACCAGATGCATCACTCCAGGACAAAAGGCCATGTAAAATATGGGAGTGATAATACTGGGAAAGTGCTCATGACCCTCTTCATTCGTCGAATGCTACCTGTGAATCTTATGACCATCAAAATTCCCCCTTCTTGGTGAGGTCTGTTAATGGTGTAATCAATTGTGAAAATCCTTTCACAGAGTGTTACACATCAAAATTACTCATTACGACAATGGCCTAGTGTCATCATTAACAATATTACAAGTGTCGCATTTGTCGCAAGTGTTAGAAAAATCATATTGCCATACTATCTATGTCGTGCCTATAAAAACATTAGAGAGACACTTGAAACACCTCAAACAACTGATTTGGAAGAAGAGGAATGGGTTAACATAGTTTATAAACCTTTTGCCACTAGAAAATCCACTTAAAAGACATTTTTGGAGAGGAGCGCTCCCTTATACACTAACAGGGAGTGTTGGTGCTCCTTGCACCCTTTTAGGGGAGTGCTATAGCGCTCATGTGCCCCTTTTGGGGGAGCGCTGCCTTTTCTGGGGGAGTTTTGACTTGTTGAGGAAAATTAGGAAGAGATCCCTTCAATCTCTGAAGGCAGTTGGATTTGAATCCTTGGTCAATCCATGATATTAGGGAAGATCCATAACTGAAGGAGGAGAATCCTCAACTTACCCCAAAGATATCTCAAGTGGTTGGGCCTCTCCAAGCCTATATAAAGAGGCCTTCTCATGGTGAAAGGGAGGATGGAAAGTATTATGAAGCATCTAACTTATGATCTCATGAGGAAGATTTCATTTGGAACATCAACATTCTGTGTGTGGATTGTTTAAGCAAGGGTTTTGGACAAGGAGAACTTGATGAATCTGTTTCACTTGCATCTATGGTTGTAAGTAACACTTTGTTCTCATCAATACAATCAATGCTTGGCCTGTTTCTTTCAAACTTGTACTTGTTTCATATAATTTTGTCTACATTAGATGGATCTATGTTTGAGATAATCTCAGTAGAGTAGGAAGTCTTTTCTTCTTTTGTTTGTCTTGCAGGACCTACCAAGGAGCTCAAGATCGAAGCTCATCCTAGACCTTGCAGGGACAAATGATGTTCATAAGGTACATACCTTCCTCCTTCTCTTTCATTCATCATATTGATTAGATCTAAAAGGAAGTCAGTTTCCATGTTAAGCACTTTCTGTCTTAGAGTTAAGAGTCTAGCTCTTAAGAGGAAATCTACCTGTCCACGGGGAGATTTTCTTACAACACAGAGAATATGTAATAGCTACATATCTCAAAGAATCCTCATAGATATGTGAGGTACCTAAGGGTGTGTCAATCTAAAATGGTCTAGATATTCTCCTGGTGCACCTTTACTCCCTCAACACTAATCACATACCCCATATAGAGGATGTATGTCAACTCGAAATCACATCTTGACTCCTTGGAAAAAATCAATTGTTCCTCCCTAATGGTGAGAATATCATCCACATGATTCAAGTGTTCCTCTCACATCCCGTTGTAGATCATAATATCATCAAATAACATCATTAAAAATTTCCTCAACTATTTGTTGAAGATGTGGTCCATGCATGAATGAAAGGTAGCTAGTGCATTAGTCGTCTCGAAGGGTATGACTGGAAGGTAGTTGGTGCATTAGTCAACTCAAAGGGCATGACTAGAAACTTGTAGTTCCCATAGTGACACCTGAATGTTGTTTTATGGATATCCTCCTCCCTTACCCAAATCGAGTGGTATCATGATCGTAGATCAACCTTTAAGAAGTACACTACCCTATGCAACTTGTCGATCAACTCATCAATCCTGGGTATGGGCTATCATTTCTTGATGGTGTTCTTTTTGAGTTCCTTATAGTCTATGCACATACTCATAGTACCATATTTCATTTTCACTAGTACAACTGATGAAGAAAAATGATTGGAGCTAGGCCTGACATGTCTCACCTATAACAACTCCTTTATGGCCTTCTCAATTTCTTCCTTGAATCTTCTGAGATTCCTGTATGGGGTGGTGACCATGAGCTTCAACCCCTCTTCTAGCTCAATGACATGCTCAAATCCTCTGTCATGTGGTCTCCATGATTTCAATGGTTCAAACACCCTCTCATTCTTTCCAAACAATGATTGGATATCCATAGGATAATGATGGCATTCGTGTGATGGATTCTCCATGGTGATCAAGAACTATGTTTCACAAGCCACATCCTAGGGTCTAAAAAGGGCCTCCATGCCTTGGTTAGACACAATCTTGGGATCACCTATCGAAATAACTCTCAGTATGAATCATTTTCCACCCTTTTCATGGAACTCCATCTTCATGTCCTTATAATTCATGTGGATATCTCCAAAATAGTACAACCCATGAAATATTATCACCACATGAGTATCTTCTAAATCTCTGATGTAAAATTCATTGGTCAACGTGTAGTTTCCCAAGGTTACTTCCAATCCCCTAATCCTATGAGTACACAACATGTTGTACCTATATCCTACTACCACATTAAATCCCTTGAAATCCTCTGCAGGTATATTCCTCTCGATGACTAATGCAACACCAATGAAGTTATGGGTGGCTTCACCATCCACTAGTGTTGTAACCCTCTATCCTTGCACAATTCCTCTGATCCTAAAGGTATAATATTTAGGGACTCCTAAAAGGGTGGAAATGGCCACTCCCTTAGGGTTTTCTTGCAATGGTTCCTTCTTTATAGTTCATTATGGATCAACATTTTTCTATCCAATACCTTCATCATCATCATCATCATCATCCTCATCAAAAACTACCTCAATGTAATGGAATTTACATTTTCTCATGCATCTATGACTTGGTTACCATGAATCTTTGCAACTGAAGAAAAGTTTATTCCTTCTTATCTCTCTCGGAGTCTCTTCATATGTCCTATCCTTCCCTATCCATGACTTCTAGGGAAACTTCATCTCCTTACCCCCCTAAGGGATAGAGGATTTTATCGGTACCTTCTTGTTGACTACATCCTTCATGTCTTAGGATATCACGATGTATTCCTTCAATGTGGTTGTCCTAAATCCCTGCAAAAGATGTGAGTTATATTTTTGGAAAAGAGGGTCATGCAAATGTGAAGAAGTAATATGATGGTTTTATGACATGAAATTTAGGTTATTAGTTTAATTTCTCTGTATTAAAACTTTAAAGCCATGTTAATTAAGTGAAGCATAGGATAACATAAGGTGATGAGCATAGGTTGAAAATATATGAGTTGAATATGACACTTATAAGTGAAAAATGGTATATTATAAATGGGAAATGGGGGCCAAATTTTCAATAGTTCCATAGCCTCAACAACTTTACCAAGTACCATATCATCCTTTCCATATGCTCATAGTGAACATGTGTCTATATGAGACATTGTAATATATAAAACTTTGAAAATGACCAACGACCATCATTGTGTATCCATAGAAAACACTCATCATAATTAGTAAAACATTCTTGAATGGAGGAAAACTTTAATATATCATCGAGCTATTTAGGTTCCAGCTATATGGTGAAATTTTAAAAGTATGGTAGTAGCTCAGTGAGAGTGTGCAAGATTGTTTGCAAGTACTGAAAATTGAGGGGAAGCATGGAAATGCTTTGGTGGCTAAGTATTATTGACAAAAAATGTAGTGAACAACACGTGGTGCACCAACTACTGTTGGAAGTGGCATGAGGATGACCATAAATATATGGAGGTTTTGTATGAAATTACAATGTCCTTCATACTATTTTCCTCCAATCAAATTTAGGTTTCATGACCACACCTTCGCGGATTCTTAATCACTTAGCCAAATTTCCAGGGATTTTTGTAGACTTTGAGGATTTTTAACCACTTATCCATATTTCTAGGGATTCTTGTAGACTTCTTTAAAGCATATTCATGTGACCACACCTTCAAGGATTATTAACCACTTAGTCATATTTCCATGGCTTCTTGTATAATTCTTCAAAGTGTCTTCCTATGAGGGTCATTCTTAAAGTTACACCATAAGGGGACCACTTTGGAGACTTCTTAAAATACACCCATCACTTCTACAGGATTATAGACTTCTTCTAGGGTTGACATGAACGAAAACCAGTTTTCCAACAATCTCCCCCTTTGGCATTGGTGGAAACAATCATACTCCCATTGTGACCATCTCCCCCCCTATCTTCATGCGATCCCCCTATTTTCATACTTTTGTTCTTTCTCTCCTTATGTTTCTCTCCCCCTTTGAAATCAATGGAATAGGGTAACTTCTCCTGACAATTTATCTCCGCTTGTCTTCTTTGCACAATGTTGTGTAGATCAATGTGGGGCTTCCTATATATACTTATTTTCCTCTATTATGGGGTTTCTTTTCCATAGTTACTTCTTGTTATTGCAATCCACTAACATATATTAAAAAGCATTCATGTCAATTTTCCTTCATCACTTGCCATATATTTACTAAGATGACATCAATGATATAATAATTCAACAATTTTCCATTGACAGTATAACTCCTCTTGATGGTTTATATCCCCGTGTTTTATTGTACCTCTCACATATTTACTTCCTATGATTGGCTAGTTCCATGTGTCAATATTCTTATTTTCAGTATCTTATGTTTTACTGAACATTCCTCTTGATGATAATTCCAACAATTCTTTCTATAATTCCTCTTGATCTCATGATTTCATCCACTTTCATGTATATTCTCTAGTTCATGTTAAGTACTATCTTCTATACCTTCCAAATATCTCATGAATTCATTTCTATCCATATGTCACAAAAATTTCCATGACTTTGCTACTCAAGTGTACACAATGCTAACTTATCTTTCGCTTCAATATTCTGAGAGCTTCTTCCAATCTACTGCAAGTGATCATTGTATATTCCCACTTCTCAAGCTGAATCAAATATGTCTACTAGTTTTCTCTATATTTGAATCAAGCTATTCAAGTCTACATGGGGATGAAAACTACTCCTTAATCAAACTATCCTTTTCTTCTAACTGATTTTTTAGTGTTTTCTCAATTACTTTTTCTTTTTCCAACTAGGCCTTTAGATTTATAATAATATGTTGGACTTATTTCAAGTTTTCATTCATATTATGAGAAAACTCCTTTAGCTTGATCATTTCTTCCTTGATAGACTTATTTTTATTCCTTTCTCTTTTTACCTCACTCAAAGAAGCGATTAGTTTTACTTCAAGATCTACTTCACTTTCTTCTTCATAATATTCTTTGTCATTTTCAAGTTATTATTGTTCTATCTCAGTATCTTATTTTTCTTCATCAAAATGATTTGGTTCTATGATAAGAGGAGATTCCTTAACTTATATATTATGTAGCTTATCCCAAAGCTCATTTTCCCACTTTGACTTTTACCGAATCAGGTAATCCACTTAGGATGGCATCCATTTCTATTTTTTTGTTCCTTTTCAATTCATTCTAGGCTATAGTCTTCAGAGGTTTCTTTAAAGTGGTGTATCTTCTAATAACTAAGTACCAAACATCATACCCTTGTGCATCTAAAATTAATCTCACCCTTCTATTCCAGAAAGCATAGTTCCGACCATCAAACATTGGAATTCCATTCTTTGTTCACTCCATGAACTCCATGATCTACCTTTCAGTGGTTAGATTGTTTCTGAATGACCTGTTTTGATAGAAATTGTTGGAATATTTACCAATATTGAGAGGGGGGTTGAATATGTATAATTGAGCACCTTTTACTATTTTAATCACAACATTTAAACATTACATCATCAATAAATCCATTCAATTATGATTTCATTTAACATATCATAAACATATAACCACAATTATACAGTACAAATTAATTTTACGTGGAAACCCAAATGGGAAAAACCACAAAATGCTTTGTAATATATATCTTCAATATTACATTCACATGTGTTACGAGGAAAATCTCTCTATGGCTAGGGGAAAACCACAACAGATGGAATGAAACCCAGAAATCAACTCTTAGATGAAGTAGGCTATATAAATGAAATGCTAACAAGACAAGAGTAGAATATTACCTCATCTGGACATTCAAAGAAGACCACCATTGAGCACACGACCCAAATATTTATACCTGGAACTTGTCCTCAACAACAAAGATATGCAAGCATGTGATTATTATATACAATGTCAACATATAAATTAGCATAATCCATTAAACATACATGAAAAATACACCCACGGAAAGTAATTCCAATATATGCAAGATATCAATTGGATGAGAAAAGAGTATTTCTACTAAAGTAATAAAAAAAGTACCTAGGTGAAAAACTTTTGTAATGGCACATATGGTAATCGAGAAACTAAGTCCCTCCAGATGGGAATCCACCACTTCAATCCTTTGCAAAGGAAATATCATACGTAGGATTCAATGGGGTTCTCCATCACAAAGTAGGAAGAGATTGGGGTATAAATACAAGAAGTTCATACTTTCAAGGACAAAGGGATGCAAACTCAAAATGAAGTGAAATTTCTCTTGAGTGTGTTTCCTCTCAAAGTTTAATTCTTCATTAGGCTTGGATATGGCTCATTTTATATCCTCCAAATGTAACTGAAGGTTTGATTCAGAGTGTTTCCAGTAGATGGAAGGTCAAGGATCATCGATCATGTGACATGGCATGGAAACCCAACATATTTTTTAATTTTTGAGAACCAAACTTCATGTACATGGGTTGTAGTGGAAAAACCTATGTATACATTTTTTGTCTAACTGGTAGGGCACGTATATGTACAAAACTGTGTATTTTTGGCTCTGAAGTGAACAAAAAGAGGACTTCAAGTATGCAGAGGGAAATTGAAGGCCATCCAAGAAAGATGAATGGAGTGAGGTAAAATTTGATGTAACAATAGGAAGCATCAACTTCCAATATTCCCCATCACTAACTGGAAGTAAGCTCTAACCCCCTAGTTAGATTCCCTCTCTAATTCTCTCCCACTCCCTCCCTCAACCCCTCTCCCTCCCCTGCCTCTTTCTTTGTCTCTCCCTCCCTCTCACTCCCTCAAACCTTCTCTCTCTCTCTCTCATTATCCCTCTCTCTCCCTCTT
>JZKD02S1696335.1:245341-258053 GCA_000966675.3 Picea glauca
CTCTCTCTCTCTCTCCCTTTTATCTCCCCTGCCTCTCCCTCCCACTCCATATTTCTTCCTCTCTCTCTCTCTCTCTCTGTTGTGAGTGGGAAATCCTTCTACGGACTAGCACTTAGGGATTAAATTATGCATGAAGAAAAGACCTAAATATTTCTACTTTCTTCCATCGTCCCAGACCTGATCCCCATTATTCTTAAGAAAATACATAGTTAAAAAGATCAAGTGAGCATACCTTATTTCAGTCGTTTGATGTAGATCCTTCCTCATGCTTGATTGATTTTTGATTGTAGCTCTCCTCCCAAGGTTGACCTGCATTCATACAAAACAAATAACAAACTCCACATGCATTTGATATATAGATTAATGGGTTAGAGATTCGATAAACAAGTATGCAATAAACCATGAAAACCTCATATGACAGGATAGGAAAAGTATTTCTTTATTATTAACTTCAACAAATCAACTTACAATGATGAAGCTAGTCACTACTCCACGAACCTAGTCGCGGGGCTCCTCTTCAACTGTCTTCCAACTTCTTTTCTCTATCTTTCTCTTTGCACAAGGATGGCTAAAGGGTTGGGACAAAGGGATTGCGCAATCGGGTATAGTTTCTTTACTATGATTCTACTCCTCTAAATGGGACCCCTAACCCTTCTTTTATAGGATAGAAGAATCTAGGTATTTCGACGAACCCTCAGCCATGAATATCCAGAAGGTTTAGTTAACTCACCTAAAGTTGTGTGTTATGTCGGTAAATTTCCATTTTTCATTCTTTTGTAGGTACACACGGGTTATTTTGGGTCAATGAGCATGTACATGCATGCAGTAATAGAGCAGGGTGCGTGGGCCTTTATAAAAAGTGTTTTTAAGAAGAGTTGTTCAATAGTTCTTTGGAAAAGAAGGAATCTGAGATGGCTTGATGCTAAGTAAGCATGTCTGGTGCAAATTAGGGTTATAACAGATGCCCCCTAATGTGTGAGGTCAGAAGAGAATCTGATGGCCGAAATACATTACCAATATTTACTGATGTGCCGAACAAGTAAGCCTAGGGACCAGAAATCGGGAGGCATCGCCTGCAAAAAAAATAATTGTCTCACCAAGGTGGGCATACCCATGCTCAAGATAGAATAAACTCATGGCTACCAATCAAATACATTGTAGATCCATGTCATATAACTATATAAAGTGTAGCCGCGAACAATACATAGTGGAGCTACATCTCGCAATCAAAAAGATATACATGTAGAGTATCCATCTTCTTAGAAGCTGATAAGGCTTGATGGCTGGAGATGAGGTCTTCATAGCTCGAGAAACAACTTCAAAATCTTCAAAACTTGGGTAGGAGTGTAATATGAGTGTATAACTTCACTACCCAGAGGTATTTGACGACTCGTCAGTCATGGACTAGAGAATCTTGATGTTCAGACTGAAGGCTTCATTGATTTCAAACAAAGACTTGATTGGAAGTTCAGGATGGCCAGGTATGAGGGGAAGAGACTAACTACAGAGGGGCCGACTCAGGCTTGGTAAAACTTCCCTTGGAAAATAGCACAACTAATGATGAGACTCAGGCAGCATGGCATTAACATAAGTTTACGAGGCAGGAGGCAACACAAACTCCCCATATGTTTGGAAGAATAACCAAATAGAGGAGGAAACAACTCTATGTAGCGAGAACAACTTCCTAAGGTACTATTAAATCCTATAGTTTGACGAACAAATGGACAGATGTGATTTATCCAAGAGCAAATTATTGTGCTTCCAATAAAGAAAATACTTTTCCCTTCCTCTTTTTGGGGTATTTTTGATTTTTTTTGTTTTTTTCAATGATTTTGGAAAAAATAATGAAAGAATGTTACATTACAATGGAGGAATGAGTGTTACAAAAATACAAGTTCAAGGTGCAAGGAAAATACCGATGTTCAGAACAATGACACTCGGGAAAAATCCTCTAGGGGCCAAAGGTGTCAAGACGCAGAAGCAAAGTGCTACAAGGCTTGCGTATAAGGTATGATTCAGATGGTTTAGTTGAGAGAAACATGGAGCTGGCATTTAGACCAAAGATGCAGGTATGCAAACGCGGTTAACAAAACACACAATGGTAACGTCCTTCGATGTAAGTTTACTGAGCCTAGAGAAGGTAAGCTCGACGGTTTTTCATATTTAGAGAGTCTGAAAAAACATAAAAGGAGACTCCATTGGGGAACCTTTTTCGAAGGTAGTCTAGTCGGTTCGAAAAAGGGGTAAACTGGCACCAACAAGACATCTATTCAATACCATTTTAACGAGTGTGATAAAGACAAGATCACTCGGCCATTTTTCCATTTTTAAAGAGTCTGAAAAAAACTTGACTATGGACTTTGTCAGGAATGTTCTTCTGGACTAGTTTAACGAGTGTGAAAGGATAAGGTCACTCAACGATCTTTTCAATTTCAGCGAGTCTGAAAAGAGCTTAATTATGGACTGCTTGAGGGTTCCTTTTTCATAAATTTAGTCCCTCGGGCCTAAAAAAGGGTTAAAATGATACCTGAGAGTACTCTTCTAAAGAACTAAAGTTCCTTAGAGTATACCTTTGTTCATACAGTTGACCATCTAGGATGAAAAACGGGTAAACTACCGCTAGATAGACGTGACTTCAAATTTTAGTTTAACAAGCGTGAAAGGTCACAAGATCACTTGGAAATCTTTTCATGTTTAGAGGGTCTAAAAAGGGCTTAAAAGAAGACCCCTTATGTCTTTTGGGAGTCCTGAGGGTGAGGTCAAAAGTGAAAAGGAACCATGCAAATGAGGCTCAAACTCATAATCTGGAAAAAACAACAAGGACTCCCGAGCCTATAGTGATCAGAGACAACATGAACACCATAATGCAACCAGGATCTACCTAGGGAATCCATGTTCTGGTAAGCTCTACCATCAAATCGTGACACTTCTAAAGAAACAATGATGGTTCTGTGTCGCAACCTAATGGGATCGATCCTATGGAAAAGGAAAAAAGACAATGAGATACAAAAGTCAGGGTAGAAACCTAACCTACATGCTCAAGTTGATCATCTGAAATTTTTCCATGGATCGTCAAAAGTTACCCAAAAATACAAAATAATGTCCCAATACCTGATCATACCCCTCCAATGCAACTCCTGAATCACTCTAAATGGTTTTTGTTTTAAAGAAAATGATAAGGGGGGCCAAAAAAGTGACAAAAAGAGGCCAAAAATTCTATAAATAGAAGCTGACAGCTCATTATCACCATTGCTGATTTGGAAATTGACTCTGGAGCCAAAAAAAATCCTTTGATTAAAGTGGTGATTCCGGGAGCTACAGTGGACGAAACGACCATCTATCTGGACCAAGTAAGTACAAACTCTCTTATCTTGCAATTTAAATCTTTATTTTTTCTTTGGGTTCCATGTTTTGGGGGGGCATTGACCTTCAAAAGGTTGGCCCTAGGTCCACATGGGATTTATTAGGACAGGCCATGTGTACATTCAGGCAGAGTAAACACTACACATGTGTACACATGACTGTCAGCATTACAGCCCATGTGAACCCCCTTATTGAATGAAAAAAGTTTAAAAAACAAGGGTTAACCCTCCTGAACCTTGGTGTTTTGCAGGATGTATGTTCACTGGAGAGAAAGAGAGCATGAGGAGGTTAGTGAGTTGGTCGGGGAAGACCCCAATGTTGTGTCTTCCTTGATGCAATGTGGGCTACTCAAGTTCTTCTTATGTTCTTTTATGCTAGCACAACCTAGGCTATTGAATGTCTTGGTTGATTATTGGCATCTGGATGCAGAGGCGTTTATGTTAGAGGGGAAGTCACTGGTGGCCATGACAGAGGATATATATTTTTTGATTGGCCTCTCCAGGAGAGGGGAACCAATCAACTTTCATACATTTCCTTAGGGGATGCATAACATAGCGGAATTGATAGGACTTTACTGTGAGGCTGGTACAGACTACTTGAGCTCAAAGGTGCCCATAAGAAAGATTACTGACTTATCATTGTAGGCGATTGTGTTTCTTATTGGGAGGATTACTAGTTCTATGGCTCTACATCAGGCGTCCCGTGCACAGATGAACTGTGCAGTCCAGTGCTTAAATGCACAAATATTTGACTGGAGAACAACATTGTTAGATTGTATGAAGAGGTAGTTGATAGATTGTCGGTCGCAGACACAGAGGAACTTCAGGTTTGGTACCATTCTATTCTCTTTCTTCTTTGAAAGAATTATGAGCTTCAGTCCTCGAGTAGTGGTATGAAGACATAAGGCCTCTCTTCCTGCAATTTATATATGGGCAGTGTTGCTGCCACGACAGGGTGGTGGAAGGACCAATGAGTCCTTCGATGATGATTTCTTCGCTTGGTTGTCATGACAGATCCTAGTCATAGAGGATTACCCCTATGTTGGGATTGATTTCTTGAGGGATCCTGAGATACCAGTACCTCCTGGTGAGGAGTGAAGAGAGATGGGTAAGTTTACATCATTGTTTTGTTGTTATTTTTTTTTTTGTGAAACATATGTAATTTTTATGTTGTTTTTGTTATATATCATTCTTTTTTATACCAGAGTTTTTGAAGGATGTGTGTTTTTCGTGTGCAGATGTGGGATCTGTGTGACCTGTGGAATATGAGAGGAACACACATCGTCCTCAACCAAGGGCTGCACCTGCTGCCATAGGGGGACCAACAGTAGCAGGAGATCTTAAAGGTTGGGGAGGCTGAGAGGGTGTTGAGATGAGTCGAGTGGAACTTTACTACGCTAACTAGCATGGTCCCTACGGCAGAGATTGAGGATCTACCACCATCTATGCAACCTCATGTAGTGGGGGCACCATGGATGTGGGTCCGATTGTTTCAGCATTTGGAAAATGTTGTTGATCAATACAATAGGGCCCACAGGCCTTGACCCCTAGTTAGACTTTTCACGTGCCAAGAGCACTACTTGTATATATTTTTTGAGGGCATAAGCCCCATGACTCATTATTGGTCATATTTTTGAGGCGCTTGCATCCACCTATGTACTCTGGTGACTATGATGTTATATATGGATTTTTATGTCTTTTTGTGGCTTATGGATCCTTTTTGCAAAAAAAATGTATTTACATATTTATGTGTATGTCCTTTCATATGTGTGCAAGATGCCAATCTAAAATTTGATTAGCTAGAGTATCTGTAATTTGGTTTAATCTCCTAGGAACATGAAAATATATAATATAATCAAAGCTTCATTCTAAGAGACATACCCTAAGGAATCGTCAGTGTAAAGTTGGATTATGAACACGATAGACTCTATTTAACTGAGACACAATGAGATGAGTGTCGAGATAGATCCAGAGATGAGAGATACCAAATGACAAGGAATCATGAAGCAACTCAGTAACTACACTATACTCAGGGACATTATTTGTGGTGTCACCTAAGAATATACGTCTGGAAGATAATAATTGGCCTTGAGGTGAAAAACTTACCCAAGTTGTGGAGGCAAGCCTCCAAGTGTGTCAGCTAGCCCCGTCTGTGTACCCAATGAACACCTCGGATTCACTTAACATATGCCATAATGACGAAAGATACATAAAAAATGACACGCCCATAACACTAAAAGAAACTAAAAAGTAATAGTACAAATATTATACATATGTTACAAAAAGTTACCCATGGTGACCTGCCTATGAGTAACACTTATTGAGGTAGATTCCATTTCTAAGCTCTACCAAAGCATTCCCTTCAAGGTCAACCAGACGATAAGCACCATTTTTTAGAACCTCTTTTATTATGAAAGGTCTGAACCACATGGATTTGAATTTTCCTGCCTCCAAGGGGTCCTTATCTTGGTCATAGACTAGGACTAGGTCGCCTTCAGTGAAAATCCGAGGACAAGGGGACCTATCATACTGACGCTTGAATTTATGTTTGTGAGCATCCTTGGCTAGGGCTGCATCATGACACTTCTCATTGAGCTGCTCAATGTATAATAACTTCTCTTCCAGTGGAGAAGTGTCTTGTGGTAATTGTACTGCCAACTTTAGGGACATGATCTGAGATGCAATAGGCAAGACTTCTTCTAACCCGTAAACGAGTTGAAAAGGTGAGAAACTGGTTACAGTCTTAACAAATGTTTTGTAAGCCCATAATGTAGAGTATAACATCAAATTCCAATTTGACTTGGCTGAGTTGATTGTTTGTTGTAGGATGGTCTTAAGAGATTTATTCACAGCTTCCACTTGACCATTTTCTTGGGGGTAGTAGGGTGATGAATGTTCCTGCCATAACCGAAGATTTTATGTTAACTCGGTCATCATCTAGTTCTGAAAGTGACTACCATGTTCAGTGACAATCTCCCTTGGGATGCCGAACCTTTCTATTATCTGGTTGAATAAAAAGAGAGTTGTAGTCTCTCCATCATATTTAAACATTGGCATAGCTTCGACCCACTTTGTGAAGTAGTCTACAACTACGATGATATAATGGTGCCCCCTTGCTGAAGGAGGGTTGCATGTAGCATAATAAATCCCCCACTTAGTGAAGGGACCAATTATGATGACAGGATACATGGGAGTGGGATGTTCCCTCATATTTCGAGAGAAGATCTGGCATGGGTGGCACTTCTTGACCGATTTGATACAATATTTGATTAGTGTCGACCAGAAGTAACCTGCTTGTAAAATATTTTGGGTTGTTTCCAACCCAGACAAATGAATTCCACACGCTCTAGTATGTCAATCGTTAAGCATGATAACTTCTTCTTCGTGAGTGAGACATCGACATAGAATGCAATCTACACCTCTCTGATACAGTGTATCATTGAGTATGAGATAATTCTTAGCTTGATGGTGTATGCATCGATGCTCATCAGGAGAAGCAGAGGTGGGGCACTTCAAAGTCTGGAGATAGATAATTATATGTCTATACCAGGGATCCGAAGAGGTGACCAAAAACATATCTCCTCTGATAGGCAACTCTTCGGGCACAAAATCACCTGACTCAACCGGAAGTTCCGAAATAAGTGCTGCGAAGACTAGTGACTTTTTGGATTTCACTGAAATGAAATCTAAGTCAAACTCTTGGAGGATGACTATCCATATACTGATCTTTGTGCCTATTACCCATCGTGTCAACATGTACTGGAATGGATTCATGACAACAATGACGATGGTCTTGCGAAACAGAACATAATGACGAAATCATTGAACAACATGAACTGCTGCCAATGCAAGTTTTTCGATATGATAATAATTGAGTTCCGGTCCTATGAGGCCTCGGCTCAGGTAATAAATCACATATTCTGAGAACAATTCATCCTCCTGATCGTCCCAATGAAAAGGAATGTCTTTCTTCAGTAAACACATAAAGCCCTTTGTGATCTCAGCATAGTTGGCGATGAAACGTCTTAAAAAGTTTGCCTTTCCCTTTAGACTCTGAAGTTGAAGGATTGTGTGTGGGGGAGGCAACTAAATTATTTCCTCAACCTTGAGAGGATTGACCATGATCCCTGTTGCTGATACTATGAAACCTAACAAACATCCTGATCTTATGCAAAAGCTACACTTGTTTGGATTCAAGCGAATCCGTAAGTAGTGACAACTCTCAAAGATAAGTCAGAGGTGTGTGGTATGATTTGTTCTCTTGTGAGATCAAGATGCTAAATCATCTAAATAGGCCTCGACTATATGCTTAAGGTCATGGAAATCAAAAGACATGGCCCACTAAAAGGTTGCTCCAACATTTTTGAGACCAAAAGGCATCTTACGATATGCGAATGTACCCCATGGATAGATGAATGTCGTTTTGTGCTGGTCTTTGGGTTTTATTTGTATTTGGTTATATCCTGAAAAATCATCCATGAAAGAGAAGGTCTTGCAACCCACACATTCATCAATTATCTGGTCGATGAATGGTTTGGGGAAATTATCTTTGGGACAGACCTTGCTCAAATCACAAAAGTTTGTACATACATGAATCGTTCCTTTTTTTTTGTTGACCAGCACTAGGTTTGACACACAGTGGGTCAAATGGATAGGATAGATAAAACCGGATTTTAGCAGTTTTTCAATTTCAACCTTAATGGTTGCTTCTTTCCTGGGATTAACTGGACGAAGATTTTGCCGGATAGGCTTGGCATATGGATAAGTTGTGATTTCATGTTTGACTATTTTTGGATCGATGCTTGGCATTTCCTCGTAAGACCAAGCAAAAACATCGTGGAATTCTTTAAATAGATCTGTGTAGATTTGAATCTCTTCAGGGGAGAAGTCAGCTCCGATGAAAACATTCTCCATGATTCTAAGGGTTCTAGAGATATTGATCAGTATGGTTTCAATGATGGTAGCCATATTACCCTCAGCATAGACCTCGTGTGTAGCTAAGGGATTAATAGGACAAGACCTATATCCAGTCATAGTCAAGGTGAATTCTCTTGCCTAGATTCTTCTTAACTCTGGGAGGAAGTATGATCTGTGATGAATATCATCCTAGGGTTTGTCTGGACTAGTCATTGCTTCAACTACTACTTCGTCAGAGGACAAGACTAAGTCTAACGAATCGGTGTCAATGAGAGAACCTTGGGCCCAAATAGGCTCTAGAAGTGGATCTAACTCTTGTGTAGGAGTTGGATCTGGGTTGGATGAAGCTTGCTAGACTAAAGAGTATGCTACTTCATCTACAGACAAGGGAATGGACATGCTCGGGTGCCCTATCCCCTCCATCATGGCTGATGGGGAAGGAATTATCCACGGATCGGTGAAGTAAGTGGTGCAAAACAATGGAACATGGAAAATATCCACCTTATGGTGGTCAGATATGAACTTCACATCACCTTGAGGGGAAGGGTAATCGAAGGTACCCATCAATGATGGGAACAAACCAACCCCTATGTTGACTATGCTTGGTTGAGGATTATCAATCCTCGAGACTGTGGACACCCCTAATGAAGGGTCAGGTATAGAGAAAGACAATTGATCAATGGTCACAATCCAGTCCTCGTGTGGAAACAACAAGACTTGGAAAACTATAGCAACCACTACTTGCATGGCATAAGTCCAACTCCTTCCTAACAAGAGATTGTAGTCGAGGGACGCATCGACTACTTCTACCTTGACACATATGGTCTTCCCTCCCAATTGCACAAGGAAAGAGGGAATGATACCATGTGGTCAAAACAAATGATCATCAAAAGCAGTGAGAAGAGTAGGCGATGGAGGCAAAACGGGCTGGCCAATGGCCTTCCAACATGCCAACGATATAATGCATGTCGAGGAACCCTCATCAACCACTGTGCAGAAAATATTTTGAGTAAAAAATTTTGTGGGGTGAGCCACTACTATCTAAAATGCTGCGTGGTAAGGCAAATGAGGTTTTAAGTCGGTTGTATCTAGCATGATGGTACCTGGATTACAAGTCTCAGTAGATCCTAAAGTGGTTAACAAAGATTTCCTCTGGGAAGGGCAGCTTTGGAAGACCTCCAAAGTAAACATCGCACAAGGGGTTTGAGACAAATCCTCCACAATAGAATAGTTCTAGGTGGCCCTTGCGTTTGGGTTGTGAGAAGCTTTTTTGAATGTGCCTTTTGTGATGTGTGTCATTGTTTCACCCAAAGTCTTCTCAATCTGTAGAGGAATAGATGGGATTTTGGCTTATTTGCCCTTCTCAGAAGTTCTTGGTTTACTGTAGTCATGTGCTCTAGTCGATATAAAAGCATCACCCTTCATCATCTATACATTCGTGGATGTGGGATTGTTTGAAGACGGAGAGGGTCCTTGACTACCCCCTTCTACGGTTGTAGAGGCTTGGGTTAGGTTTTGCCCATGCTGAAATGGATTGGTTAACACAATAGGTTGTTGTTGTGTTACAAAATTTTGGGCCTCTGCAAGTCGAGGACATTGGTGGGTTAGGTGGTCTTCTGCACACAGGTTGCACGGATACCTCACCTTCCGTTTCTCAGTGTTTCCTGTACCAGCATTATCATTTGGTTTCTTATCCCCCTTACCCTTCTTTCGTTGTTTTTTCTTTCCTTCAGGCTGTTGGGTGGCCTTTGGATTTGTTGATTGCACTATGTGTACATATGGCATTTTAGTAGAGGGAGTAGCCAAAACAATAGTTTAGTTGGTCGTTGTGTGTTGTATAGACAATTGTTGCAATTTCTTCGTCAATTGCTGAGGAGGATTTGTTTGTGTTGTACCAACAATACCATCATCATGTGTTCCATCTCTCTGTTTGGTTTTATCAAGTATTGAGCATGCCGCATCTGGAAAGATGTAGTATAATAAACTAGACTAAGAATAGATGAGCTCAAGCTGTTGAGCTCTCATGATGGTGTCTTCTTCGGAAAACACTCTTGATGTCGCGACATCTTTGGATAACTGTGGGACCAAAGACTTAAGAAACCACTCGAGCAGGAATGCTGGTGGGACTGGAACCCTAATTGAACTCTTCCTTCATCTCCATTCTCGGATGTGATCAGAGATATGGTCTTCTTTTGTCTATGTGAAATTGGAGAGCAATTCTATGCCAGCATCGTATCTCACAGGTAATTGGAAATGGTTTAGGAATGCCATTGACAATTCGTCGAAGGAAGAGTATCTTGAGCGGTCGAGCTTAATGTACCATTTTGTGGCACTCCCAATGAGAGTACATTGAAACAATCACAATTGTACAAAGTCCTCTTTCAATGAGTTAGATGAGCACGAAAGGTGGAAGGTAGTCACATGATTGTCTGGATCTTCGTTCGGCTTGGCTTCAAACTTTGGTACGTCTGAAGGAAACTTCGTCGGCATAGGGGAGCAATGTGGATTGTGATAGATAGGGTCATTCAACAACATTGTCAAGTATGGAAAATGTAAGGTTGCCAGAAAAGGTAGTTTGGGTTGTTGGTGATAACCTGGGAAAAAGGGACCTAGAGTTTGACTGGCACCAGGTTGCCAAGAAAAGTTCAGTTGTTGGCCTGGGTTCTGGTAAAAACCATGGCCATGACTAGCATATGGATTCTGTGTGTGAGGAGACATCATCACCTGATTCCCAAAATAGGACATAGATGGATGGGCGTGCATTACATTCGGAGGACTTTGGGAAGGGTTGCCCCATGTCAATCATGTTGGGATAGGCATAATACCTTGTCCGGGGTTCCATTGATTGTGGAAACAATTGCCCCATATCGACATTCCTGACGAGGGAATGGATCCCTACCAAGAATTCCAAGGCCCTGATGTGGAAGAAGTTCCTGGGTTTTCCCCCTGTGCAGGAATAGTACCCTGCATAGGAATAAGTTTTTTGAAACTGGGGTTGCCCCCAGTTGGGAAAGCAGCTGACAAGAAGGCATTTTTACCAAACACACCGAACAAAGAAAATGGTGTCGAACCTACCATAATATTATGCGAAGGTGTTCCTTGACTCCCTGCTCCAAATAAAATATGGTGTGCAGGTGGCCTGATGGATTTTTGATGTGTGCCACCGAGAGAAGGGGAGGAAGGAGGTATATGACCTCCCCCATAAGGGAAAATTTTAAAAGGATCTGAAGTGCCCACTATGTGCCCTTGTAGAGGAGCATTAGAGCTCCCTTCCCCCAGACCTAAATTTTGTGAAGTGGAGTAGGAAAGTACATGACTTGTACCTAAGCTAAGCATCCCGTATGAGAATGGAGGGCCTATCACACTTGGTGGAAAATGGGTTGTGGCCATCGCCATAGATGGGATTCCACTGTGCGAGGTATAGGTAGTCGAGACCATGGTGGCTTAGATTGGTGATGGTGGGTTAGGAGGTGGAAACTCTCCTATGGTGACAACCATATTGGGAATTGAAGAATTCCTAGAGGGAGTGATAGCATTTGTTTCCATTGTTGCATGTGACACTATCTGACACTCGTAAGGGTGAATCGGTATGATGATGGGTGTTGAAATATTAGTGGTTGGAGTTTCAGTTGAACCAAGAGCTTTCACTCCAAAGTCTAAAATGGTTTTTTCCTCTAGATGTTGGTTGGGCACAATTTCTTGTGACCCGGTTGCTTCAAAAGACCCTTGTTGATCTAGTTTTCACCTTAGTGGTGGCGGGGGTGGCTCCAGTTGTTATAACCCTAAATTGCACTCTCTCTGCTTACATGGCATCAGGCCTACTCATTGTTTTTCCTTGCCAAAGCCAAGCTGAATAAACTCTTCAAAAACCTCCTAAATCAAGTAACCCGCGCCCTAACCTAGCACTGGGCGCGTTGGGACGCTGGCTGGCCTTCTGCAGCATGCGGATGAACGTTGGCTGGCCCACTACAACCCGCATTTACCTAACAAAGAAAAAAATCAGGAAAGTTTCTGTCGGGACGAAGAGCTTTTTGTCAGTTAACTGGAACTCCCAGCCATGCATGGCCGAGAGTTCGCCAAAAACCCTAGCTCCTTCTAGCCTATAAAAGGAGGGGTAGGGGTACTATTCAAGAAGGAAAAATCATAGCAAAGAAACTCTGCCAAATTGCCAAGTCCATTTTGTCCCAACCCTTTAGCCTTGCCTCAAGTTTTAGGAGAAATTCATGCAAAAGCAGTTGGAGGACAAAAGAAGAGGAGGAGCCCAGGATCAGGATCGAGGAATGGTGGCTGGTCTCTGAAATCATTGTAAGTTGATTCCTATTGAGATTAATGAAAAATATACTTTTCCTGTCCCAAATACATGAGTCTCATCTATGTTATTTGATTTATGTTTTATCTCTAACCCTCTAGTAGATCAGTAGCATGCATGTGTA
>JZKD02S1696335.1:307345-339122 GCA_000966675.3 Picea glauca
TCCCTCTCTCTCCCTCTCTCTTGCTCTGTCTCTCCATCTCTCTCTCTCTCTCCCTCTCCCTCCCTCTTTCTCTCTCTCTCTCTCCTCCCTCTCTCTCTTTATCCCTCTCCCTCTATATCCCTCTCTCTCCCTCTCCATACCTCTCTCCCTCTCCCTCTTGTTCTCAACCTCACCCTCTCTCTCTCTCCCTCTCCCTCTCTCTCTCCCTCTCCTTCTCACTCACTATCCCTCTCTCTTTCTCTCTCTCTCCCTCTCCCTCTCTTTCTCTCTCTATCTCTCTCTCAATCCCTTTCCCTCTATCCCCCTCCCTCTCCTTCCCTCTCTCTCTCTCTATGTCTCCCTCTCTCCCTCTCTCTCCCTATCTGTCTCGCTCTCTCCCTCTCCCTCCCTCGTTCTCTCTCTCTCTCTCTCTCTCTCTCTCTCTCTCGCTCCCTCTCCCTCTACCTATCACTCTCTCTCTCTTTATCCCTCTCTCTCTCTGTGTGTCTCTCTTTCTTTATATCTCCATATCACCCCTCCCTCCCTCTCTCTCCCTCTTTCTTCCTCTCCCTCTCTCTCTCTCCTCTCCCTCTCTCTCCCTCTCTCTCCCTCTCCCTCTCTCTACCACTCTCTCTGTCTTTCTTACACATGAAATTTGCACACCTAGGTACCTCGCCCTAAGTGTCATAAAGTGTCATATAAGTGCCTCATACACCTTGACACCATGGAATAACCTATGTCATAATCCCTAGTTAATGTGGAGGAGGGATATATTACATGAAGTCCAAAATACCAAGTACACATGAATTATTATTAATATTCATGGAAAATAATTTGATTAAGTGTGAGAATCAAGTGCACATGAATTATTATTAATATTCATGGAAAAGAAAGTAATTAAGTGCGAGAATCCACCTCACATTTGGTTTCCTATTATTTAGGGAAGGTGGAGGATCTCATGGATGGTTGAAATATTTCCTCCTTAAAATCCTTGAGAGATATTTCCTCCTCAAAATCCTTAAGAGATATTTTCTTCCTAAATATCTTAGAGATCCCTTTCTTAGTGGATCTAATGAGACATCCTCTCCATGGTGGTTAAGCCTCCAAATCCTATATAATGAGGGATTTCCATGGAGGAGAGGAGAGAGGAGTTTAGAGATACCAAACTTATTATCTCATGCGAACTGGAGGAGAATAATCAGTGAAAGTATTGTCATTCTGGTCATGGAGCTTTTGAGAAAGGGTTGGACAAGGAGAACTTGATGAAGCTGTTGCACTCACATCTATGGATTTAAGTATTCTTCATTGTTGTTCTCATTAATATAATCAATGATTGGCCTTTTTCTTTCAAAATTGTACTTGTTCCATATAATTTTGTTTGCAATAGATGGATCTATGTTTTAGCTAATCTCAGTGAAGTAGGAAGTCTTTTGTACTTTTGTTTGTCTTATAGGACCTACTAAGGAGCTCAAGATCGAAGCTCATCCTGGAGCTTGCAGGGACAAACGATGTTCCTAAGGTACACACCTTCCTCCTTCTCTTTTATTCATCATCTTGTTTAGATACAAAAAGAAGTCAGTACCCGTGTTAAGTACTTTTTGTCTTGGAGTTAAGGGTCTAGCTCTCAGGAGGAGATCTACCTGTCCATAGGGAGATTTTCCTACAACAGAAATTGGTGACTCAACTGGGGAGGAAATCTGATTTGTGTTTCCTTTCCCAGACATTATCTTGGCCCTTTTCCCACTCATTTGATCTTCTCCATCGAATTCTATATTCTTAGAATGGTTTGATTGCCTCTTTATGTCATCATGATCACCCTGATTGGCTGAATTTTCTTGAATTTTTGAGTTTCTGGAATTTTTCCTGGGCTTTTTGAAGGAGGGAACTCCCTTGCTTTGTTATCATATCTCTAGAACTCCTTGAAGGTCTTACACAGAGTGTTATAATGCTTGGTTTCCCCTTACACCAGAGCACTCCCATTTTCTGTAGAAAATCTTCTAGTTTTTCAAATTTTTAGGTTCAGTTTCTTCTTTGTACATTTGCTCAGGGTCTCATACTTTCAGTCCATCTTGGTATTGGCCTTTAGTACCCTGTTTTCTAAGGATTCATCCTCTTTTGTTTGTATTTTTTGACATTTTTCCTTACTTTGCAATTTTTCCTTTATGATTTGGAGGCAATTTGTCATTTTCCTCTCTTATCTGACTGAGTCAAAACTGTGGTGAAGGACATCAGAAATATGTGAATCTTCTCAATTGGTTCTTTGAGGTCATTTTTCTTAAGCATCTCTCTTTTGTGTGAATTGTTTGATTTTCTTTGTTATCTTTTGTTTTCTTTTTGCTTCTTGTTTCAATCATAGCAAGAGGGTGTGTTGTTTGTGTTAAATCTGCTTATGCTTGTCTGAATCTCCTTGTTAGTTGGCAAGAGAAGTTTTGCATTGAATTAATCATCATTCACATACAAACAACAAAGATACATCTCAGTGATTGGTTTTCATATTAGAAGGCATTTTTGAAATGTTTTAGCATTACATTGGATTTGATTGAGAACAAATTGATTGAGGACATTCCATATTAGTGTTTGATAGTGAAAACAACTCTTTCTCTTTCCCTTAAATAGGCATTCATTGAAAATAAATGATTGCTTATCATATCTTATGTATGTTTTGGGAATTGAGTCATCATTCCATCAATTTCACTTTCATACACCCTTTGAGTAAAGAACAGTTGTAAAATGAATGCTAATTAAAAAATTATCTAGAACATTTCTTATTTTTAGGATCTTCCACCAACATTAGACTAGGGTTAGCACTTTGGATTAGGCTGTGAGTACAACTCTCCAAAGTTTTCAAAACAAACATTAGCATCCTGAGCTAGGGAGAGTCAAATCAAATTGTTGTATCATTTTTCTGGGATCCCCCTCTCACATAGGGGTTATGCATGAGGTCGCATTCAGGAGAATTACGGAGATTATCCCTCCATGGTTCAACTATTTGTAGTGGTCAGATCGTATATTGGGGGTCGCTTGTAGGTATACCCACGATTATGTGTGGGAGCCTCTCGGGTTGATTTCAGACTTGTTATCCTTCCCATACATTTGGATCAGACTATTGACTATACCCGCCCAAAGACTAACTACGAATTGGTGTCTTTAGCTTCCATAATCTTTAGGTACTTACACAAGGTGACGGTGAAGGGAAGTCTCATTGTACCTGGAACAGACACTGGTCAAACTCACTCAGTCTCCTTGGAGGGTAAATCCACAATTACTGCATGGAAGCTTGAACCAAGGTGAAAGTATGTTAAGAAGGTCACCATTGTAACTATTCCACCATATCCTAGCCCCTTCTCGACTTGATCACGCGACGTTGGATTTCATCACCAACTAGTACGATCATCGAGAGAAGTTTTGTTTGCTTGGTTGATTCCTAGATTTTATTAGCATATGTTGTTTCTTTTTGTTAGGTGGCCCTATATTTTTAGTGTGTTCTTTTATTCTCCAAAATTGATCCTGTAGATGATAAAGGTATTCTCCAATCATGTAGGATGCAAGGGTTGCCTCCAAAAGGCTATCAACCCTTACCTCCTAACCCTCCCGAAGACAACTACTGTGGAGAGGTAGAAAATCAATCTGACGCTGGAAGTGTTATTGCTCCTCTGTTAGATAACTCAGAAGGAACTTCGGTTACAATTTAACATCCCACTCCTCATGCTACATATGTGTCGGTAACCCCTCTCAAACCACTTTTTATTCGTTTAGATTCCCTTGGGAACATCATAGACAAATAGGTCCCACAATTACTGGAGAGAAATTTTACCGAAACATATATGGGATCCACATAACCAACCTTTGGTGATGAGTATAGGACTCATGTTCGTCCTAGCACCGCAGTAGATACGAATCCCACACCTGCTCATTCTATATGGAGGAATTCATTGGGACGCGATCTCTATGAGCATTTCGAATCCTTTCGATAGCCCTTTCATCCTCATGACCCTTCTGGTGAAATAGGACCATCCTGTCAAACCATGAATCACCCAGTCAATCAGGTCATTAACCCTACTGTTACATCAACACAAGTCCATCCTAATGTTGGAATCATCACTTCTACTCATATCCAAGGCACTTCAATCCCTACCCCCGTTTTTACAAGATTTTACTCTACAAATCCACATGTTCCACACAATCCTGCTGGGACATCTTTTCATCTGAGAATGCATACCTCTACCAACCAACCACAACTGGCTAGAGGGAAACCATGATCTAATGAACCTTTCCCTCCTGGAGGACTACCATTCTATGAAGTGCCTACCCCTCCTATGGGACAACCCCCTTTTCATGCTCCTCTTGGAGGGAAACCTTCATTTTCTAGTCATACCCCGGTCGTTAATCCACCACTGGCAGGGGGGAAACCTTTGTTTGTTGGAAACCCTTCACAATCTTGGGGAGTATCTTCAAGAGGCACTTTTATTCAACCCCACATTGGGGGGCACTCCTATCATAACCCACTAGGAGGAGTATCACATCCTGTTCCTTCTGGAGCATCTTACAGACAACCTTATCTGGGCGACATCCCAAACACCACCTAGAGTTATCTGGGACCACAGCCTTATCCTCCTCATGGGTCTAATGTGTATCCGCTTCTAGGATCTACTCCTTAACATCCTTAAGAGAAAAATGTTTATCCTCCTTATGGGCAAGCAAATCACCCGGCCTATAATGCTCAGCACCCACCGGGTTATGCAAATGTTTCTCATCCATCATCAAATCCTGCTTATCTTGGCCAAAAACAACCGTATGTAGGAGGACCTATTGGTTACAACTATCCACCTAACCCATTTTATGGTCCTACTGGTGTTCCTATGATGCACCAGTATCATCCGCAAATTAACTGATATCTACCTTTCCTTGCAACTCTAGATCTCCCAGACTTGTCTCAGTTAACTAATGATCCTATTTTTCATTCACCGGTTTGGCCAGTTATTCCAGCTAAACTTCCTTCTGATATTTCAAAATTTGACAGAAAATCTGGCGAAGATCCAAACAACCATGTGATGACTTTCCATTTGTGGTGTTCATTAAACTCCCTCAAGGATGATTCTGTACGTTTGCATATTTTCCAGCGAACACTTACAGGCTCGGAAGCAAAGTGGTATATTGAACTACCACGTGCTTCTTTTCATAATTTCAATTCCCTTGCCATGTCTTTCCTCACACACTTTCAACTACCTATTCGCTATGAGATGGGTACTGAACTCTTGAACTCCCTTCGTCAAACTGACTCCGTGCGTATCTCTGACCATATTCATGAGTGGAGATGATGACGAAGGATGATCAAGGTAACCATTCCTGACATATTATTGGCAGAATGGTTTACTAAATCAATTTTACCCCCGATCGCTCGCAATGTCTCTATGGGTGGCGCAATCACTAAGGAAGAAGCCATCGCTTGGGCTCAGTACTTAGATTTGGTTTATTCACAATCTGGTACTTTGTATGATTTTCTTATGAATGTTGCTTGAGCTAATATCGATCCATCTAAACCGTCATCCTCATCTCATGCGGATGGTGTTATCGGTTCCATAAAAACTCAATCTACTTCCCAATCGACCACACTCTCCTCTACCTCCCCCCAAACTTAGATCTCTAAGGTGAATGTAGTTCAATCTGCCCCTTAACAACAATCCAGAGGTAAGAAGAAGACAAAGAATATATCAAAAAATAACAATGAACAACCAAAAAATAAAACTCACACACCTGCTACCGAAAAGAAACCACAACGAAAACTAAAATTCCCATGTATCATTTGTGGTGACGATCACTACACTCGAGACTGTCCACATCGCAACGAAGTGGAAAAAAATTTCCAAGTAAATTCACAACCCGTTGTGCTTACTCAGCCTTTTCCATAGCAACAATCCATGGCTGCTCAAACCCTCTCTCCTGGGGGCAGTTCTAGCCATCCTCATGATGAGGCCTCGTCAAGTGCACATATTTATATGTTTAATGGGATTAATTTGACCACTCGCTCTAAGACATATGACACACCAGGTAACCCTAACAAAGGAAAAGACACTAACGGTACCGATACTTTATCGGATCCATCACCATCATCCATTAGTTTTCCATCAGTTAATCCTTTGTCTGGACCACTTCATATTGAGAAACCCACATTCAAATCTATATTACGCCCTCCTAAGAGCACTATACATAAAGCTACCTTTAATCCTAGTTCACATGTTGCCCAGAACTACAACATTGTTGAATATTTGGCTCAAGCATCATGTGTTATGTATGCGTTAGAAGTTCTACAACACTGCCCCAGTCAATGTAGAACGCTCTTGTCCGCTATTGGCGCTGTTGATCCTGAGTTTTCCAACCATATCATGTTCAACCTGGACAATTATACGTCTCGAATCTCCCACCAACTTGCTTTCCAAGTTGATGTTGTTGTTCACAATCAACAAATCCACCGAACTATCTTGGATGAGGGAGCCTCTACTTTTGTCATGTCTTTGGTGTGTTGGAAAGGTTTAAAATCACCTTCACATAACAAATCCTCAACGATGTTATGTGCCTTCGATGGGCAAGTTTTTCATCCCCATGGGATTTTACAATCCCTGCCCATCCAATTGGGTGGAAAAATTGTTACTGTTGATGTCGAGGTGGTCGATGATCCCCTCGATTACAACTTGTTACTTGGAAGAAGTTGGTTTTATGATATGAATGTCGTTTCCTCGTCGATATTTCGATGTGTACAATTTCCTAATCAAGGAAAAATTGTCACTATCGATCAGTTGGATTTCTGCACGACCGATGCTCATGTTCCCGCTACCAACAATATTCCTTTCTTGGGAGACCACCAGATCACATATGAAAGCATTGGTGTTGGCTTACTGAAATATTCTAGCCTCATGGGTACCTTCCCTACACCACTTCCACCAACTACACATCATATTTCCACTGTCGATATGATTTCGACCGCAGCTTATCAATCTTTGGAATCATCTGACCCTTGGATTGTACCTACTCTGTTGGACTTCGATGCACTAGGTGACACCGTGCCACTTAGTCCAACCGAAACATCATACGTTTCTATCCAATATGATTCTCCCTCGTCGGATGACCAACATCTATTGGCACCTAACGGTTCCTCGATGCAATCATGGTTGAGTTCCTTGCCATCTTCGATCGATTACATTTCCCCAATTTTTCCCTCGGATGAATATATCATGGAAATGTTGAGCATTGAGGAACTACCTCGGGATGATAACCATCATCGATCCTCTTTTCTTCCCCCTCATGAAGAAATTCGGGCAGATATACAATCTATGTCCCCTCCTGTTGTCAATTTTATATCATCTGCCATACCTTCGACTTTCGATGATTTGGATCCAATAGTTGACATGGTGATTTCTTCAGTAGGGATATTGGAGCTTGATCTCCTTACCCATGTCGCAACCCTCGACATGTGTTCCTTATGTTAGCACTTTGTAATTTCCCCATGGCTATGGAGGTAGTCACAGAGGAAACATCAAAACCACTTCGAGTCTTGGATCTAGCCCTCCAAGACTGAGAGAGGGATATCTCTATGTGATATAGATTTGTTTGAATAGATATTAGGCTAGCTAATGGGTTTAGAGTTTGGATTTTTTAAATGATTGGCTGGAACAGGAGAAAAGAGGTCCATTGGGTAATGGGGTTACATCCTGAAGTTCAATCAAAAACAAGTTCTACAGACATCATTACAGGGCAAGGTAGGAACTCTTGTTGGATTATTTGACTTTGATTTTTGGATTTAGAGGAGAAAGATGAGAATAATAGGCAATAACAAGGCAATCAAGAATCATGAAAGTAACCATTGAGAAGAAAACATTGAAAATTATGTCAAAGCCAGAAACAGAGTGTATGTCTCAACAAATTCTATTCTTCGAACTTCTTTACATAATTCAGAGTATGAATAACTTAATAAATACAATGGAAACAAATTTACAGTGAATGAGGAAAACATCACCAAAATGACACATGAATCCTGTAGCTGTTGTGATTGTATTATTGAATTGATGAAAATATAGAAGGCTCAGTGAGCTGTTTTACAAAACCTCAATCATGGCACCCTGACTAATCAATCTCTTTTACACATTTGAATCACTGCAATTTATAAAAAAGACTCTCCCCGGGATCAGAAGTTTGGATTCAACCACCTCATCCAAGAATAACATAAAATCCAAAAATATGGAACTGCAAATTTGGTCGAATTTGTTGAAAAATAGGGGTATGCTCAGTCATTGATTTCTCCCAATAAATGATTGTATATTATTTTATATTAGATTTTATGGAGCAAAAACCTCCTTCAGTTTCTCAAATTTCGTCTCCACCTCGCCGAAACAACTCCCACAAAATCGAGACTGTAACAGGAAAAACCAGAAATCCGAAAAATGAGGCTGAAAGAAAGCTTCGATTCTCCCAACTGGTGGAACCTTTGAAAAAAATAGGAGAGTTTTGTTTTCTTCATCCCGTTATTAACAAAAACCTCTTTCGGTTTTTTAAATTTCATCTCGGTTTTCCCAAAATATTCTCCTCAAGACGAGGTGTCAAGCAGACAAAAAATGGGCGATTTTGAAAAATTGGGGGAAAGTGGTTTTTTGGGGAAAGGTGGTATTTCGGACCCCCCCTAAGGTGGTAAGTGGTATTGGGAGGGGGGGGGGTCCAAAATCACTTGGAGGTGACAATTTTCCCTCCCAATACCACTATTCCGGACCCCCCTCCCCTCCGTTAAAGTTCGAAAGGCAAGGGGGGGTCCGGAATTTTTTTATGAGCATTGTTTTAAATTTACTTGGGATAAGTGTATAAGGTGCACTTTTATTTTATTTGTTTTGTTTTGTTTTTTATTTTATTTATTAAGTTTCTTTTTACGTGTTTTTTTTGTTTTTAATTTTTATTTTGTTTACTTTTTATTTATTATGTTTTAACTTTCTTTTATTTTTAATTTATTATTTGTTTTATTAATGTTTTGTGCCTATTCATTTTATTTGTTTATTACTCATTTCTAATTTCGCTTTATTATTATTTAAGTTATTATATTATATTTTTGTTTATTAATTTTTGTTTTAACTATATAGTTTAGTTTTTATTTATGATTTATTTTGTTTTAAAAATTTTTGTGTTATGTTTATTCTATTTGGTTTTTAATTTTTTAAATGCTTTTTATCAAATGTTTTATATTAATTAATGTTTAATGTTGTTTTATTTTAATGTTTAACACTAACCTAAATTAACCTAAATACTAACTTAATTATTAGTTAATTAATTAATTAATTAATTACTAACAAGATTAACTTAGCTTATTAATCTAACTACATAAATTTAATTAATATTGCTTTATTATACTAATTAATCTTAAAAGTTTTCCACTAATTATTTATTATTAACCTAATGTTTCTATCCTAAGTTTATTTATTCAAGGATGAGTGGCGGGCGAGACGTACTCAATGGGCCAAAAGGACAAGGGAGTGAGAGCGCAACGGTGGATGAAGGATGCAACAGGGTGATGGAGGATCGAGTGAAACAGATGGAGGGAAAAATGGAATCAACCGAGACAGATGTCTTCATCACGGGAGAAATACCAAATCAATGGTCAAAGAATCGAGTTACCTATGATTATAGGTCCCCAACACCTTCTTGAGTGATTGCCTTCCATCCAGTAAAGATCTCTTGGAAGCCATGACCAATTTTTTTCCCTTGACATGATGTCCTTCCAGAGAATTATCCTCTTGGAAGCCATGATCAAGAAGAAGCCACGAGCATATTTTCTCTTCTCTATGGCAAGCTCATTAAAAAATGAAATAGAGGCTATGAGCATAGTTTATCTTCTTGTTGTTGGGAAAAATACCCTACAGACTAACAAACTAGGGTCAGACTTGCATGCAGATTTTGACCGTAAAGAAATTACTTTTTAACCTACCACCCAAAACTTAAACCCCTCTTTCACAATACATACATGGAAAGGAACTACCAACCTTGTTAATGATGTTTGGTGTAGATCCTTCCTTGCGATTTTATTCATTTGTTGGTGTTGCTCCTTCTAACGATAACCTGCAATCAAAACAAACAACGATGCATGCACGCTACTTTTCTACTTGAGGGTTAGAAATTAAGCACAAACTAAACAAATCATAGATAACTCATGCATTGGGATGGGAAAAGTATTCTTATATTATTTTCAAAATGAATCAACTTACAATCAAAGTCGAGACCGGCCACCACTCCTTGATCCTGATCCTAGGCTCCTCCTCTTCTGTCCTTCAACTGCTTTGCATTAATTCTCCTTTGGCTTGAGGAAAGGCTAAAGGGTTGGGACAATGGATTCGGAAAATGGGCAGAGTTTCTTCGCTATATTCTTCCTCCTCCAAATGGTACCCCTACCCCTTCTTTTATAGGCTAGAGCTAGGGTTTTGGACGAACTCTTGTCCATGCATGGTCGGGAGTTTTCAGTTAACTGACCCATATCTTTTTGTCCCGTCAACAACTTTCCTATTTTTGTGTTTTGTTAGGTACACATGGGCTGTAGTGGGCCTGCGAGCGTGTACACATGTGCAATAATGGGTTAGGGTGTGTGGGCCTTGACACAAGAGGATTTTCAAAGCGTTTGTTTAGCATAGTTTTGGCAAAGAAGGGATATGAGTTGGCCTGATGCCAGGTAAGCATGTGTGGTGCAATTTAGGGTTATAACAGATGCCCCTTAATGTGTGAGGTTAGAAGAGCATCTGATGGCTGAAATACATTACCAATCTCTTACCAATATGTACTGATATGCTGAATGAGTGAGCCCAAGAATCAGGAACCAGGAGGTGCCATCTACAAAATAACAATTGTCTCACCGAGGCGGGCATACCCATGCTCGGGATAAAATAGAACCATGGCTATCAATCAAATACACTGTAGATCCATGTCAACTAACTATACAGAGTAGCCATGAATAATACACAGTGGAGCTACATCCCGAAATCAGAAAGATATACATATAGAGTATCCATCTCCCAGAAGCTGATTCGGCCTGATGGCTGTACTTCAGAGCTCGAGAAACAACTTCAAAATCTTCTAAAACTTGGGTAGGAGTGTAATATGAGTGTACGATTGCACTACCCAGAGGTCTTCGATGGATCGTCGGTTATGGACTTGATAATCTTGATGATCGGACTGAAGGCTTCAGTGATTTCGAACAAGGACTTGATTGGATGTTCAGGATGGCTGGGTATGCGGACAAGAGACATATTGTAGAGGGGTTGACTCAGGCTTAGTGACAAACTTCCCTTGGACAATAGCATGATAAGTGATAAGACTCAGGCAACATATATGTTAATCATAAGTCTACGAATCAGGAGGCAATGCAAACTCTCCATATGTTTGGAAGAGTAACCAAACGGTGGAGGACACAACTCTAGATAGCGAGAAAAGCTTCCTAAGGTCATACTACATCCCATAGTCTAATGATCAAATGGACAGATGTGCTTTATCCAAGGGCGACTCATGATGCTTCCAATAAAGAAAATACCTTTCCCATCCTCTTTTTGGGGTATATTTGATTTTTTTTGTTCTTTTTGATCATTTTTTGAAAAAGAATAAAGGAATATTACATTACAATGGAGGAACAAGTACGGAAAACATACAATCTCAAGGCACAAGGACAAGACTAATGTTCTAGTGAAATAATACTCGGGAAAAATCCTCCAGCGGCCAAAGGTGTTAAGACGCAAAAGCAAACTGTCACAAGGCTGATGGATAAGATATGCAAATGCGGTTGATAGAACACACAATGGTAACGTCCTTCGATGTAAGTTTAATGAGCCCAAATAAGGGAAGCTCGGTACTTTTTCATATTTAGAGAGTCTGAAAAAGAATAAAAGGAGACTCCAGTGGGGTACCTTTTTCAACAATAGTCTAGTCGGTTCGAAAAAGGGATAAACTAGCACTGATTAGATGTCAATTCAAAACCATTTTAACGAGTGTGAAAAGGACAAGATCACTCGGCTATTTTTTCACTTTTAAGAAGTCTGAAAAAATCTTAACTATGGACTCTGTCAGGAATTTTCTTCTGGACCATTTTAACGAGTGTGAAAGAATAAGGTCACTTGACGATCTTTTCAATTTTAAGGAGTCTAAAAAGAGCTTAACTATGGACTCCGTGGGGGTTTCTTTTTCGTAAATTTAGTCCCTCAGGCCCGAAAAAGCAATAAAATTATACTTGAGGATACTCTTCTAAAGAATGAGAATTCAATAGAGTATTCCTTTGTTCGTACAGTTGACCGTTCAGACCAAAAAAGGGGTAAACTACCACCAGACAGACGTGACTTCAAATTTTAGTTTAACGAGTGTGAAAGGTCACAAGATTGCTCGACAATATTTTCATTTTTAGAGGGTCTGAAAAGGGATTAAAAGGAGACCCGTTATGTTTTGGGAGTCTGGAGGGTAAGACAAATAGTGAAAAATACCCATGCAAATGAGGCTCAAAATCGTATTCAGGAAAGACTATATGGACTCCCGAGCCTACAGTGTTGTTAGGAATGGCATGGACACCATAATGCAACCAGGACTTACCTAGGGCATCCCACTTCCAGATCATATATGATGGTTCTGTGTCACAACCTGATGGGATCGATCCTAATCATAAGAAAAAGGCAACAAGATGCAAAAGTTGGGGTAGTATCCTAACCTATATGCTCAAGTTGATTTTTGAAAAAATAATTTTTTTTTATGGACCGTCAATATTTTTTCGAAACTCAAAAAAACAATGTCCCAATACCTAGTCAAATGCCTCCCATATAACTCCTGGATCACTCAAAATGGTTTTTGGTATAAAGAAACTGATAAGGGGGGCCAAAAAAGTGACAAAAAGAGGCCAAAAGGTCTATAGATAGAAGTTGACAGCTCATTATAACCATTGTTGATTTGGAAATTGACTCTAGAGCCAAAAGACCTCCTTTGCCAAAGACCATGATTCCGGGAGCTATAGTGGACGAAAGAGACTTCTGCTTGGACCAAGTAAGTACAGACTCCCTTATCTAGCTATTCAATACTTCCATTTTATCATTTAGTTTATTTTTTGGGTGGGCATCGACCTCAGAAAGGTCGGCCCTAGGTACACACGGGTTGTCTCTGGATAGCCCGCATGTACACGCATTCAGAGCAAATCCTGCACACATGTACATGTGACTGTCACCTCTACAGGCCACGTGTACCCTCCCCCAGTGATGAAAAAGAAAGTGGAAAGAAGTATTGACCCTCCTTTACCTTGTTGTGTTGGTAGGATGTATGTCCAGTGGAGGGAAAGGGAGCATGAGGCCTCCAATGAGTTATTTGCTGCAGATCTGAATGCGGTGGCCGTGTTGATGTAGTGTGGTTTGTTAAAATTCTTTTTATGTCCATTCATGTGCACGAAACCAAGGCTACTGAACTCCTTGATTGATTACTGGCACCCTGACACAGAGGCATTCATGCTAGACGGGAAATCCTTGGTGCCCACCACCGAGGATATTTACTTTCTGACTGGCCTCTCAAGGAGGGGGGAACCATTCAACTTTCAAACTTTTCCTGCGGGGCCGAGCAAGGTCTCGAAGCTGATAGCTGAGTACTGTGAGGCTGGGACCAATCGTAGAGGTTCTTCGGTACCTATTAGCAAGATTACCAACCTCACACTATAGACTATTTTATTTCTTATTGGGAGGATTACCGGTTCAACAACCATGCATTAGGCTTCGTGCGCACATATGAATTGTGCTATCTAGTGCATGAATGCACAAATTTTTCATTGGAGTACCACACTGCTGGAGTGTATGAAGAGGCAATTGACAGATTGCTGACAATGGACACAGAGGAACTTCAGGTTCGGGACTATCCTGTGTTCATTCTTTTTTGAGAGAGTTCTATGCTTCAGTCCTCGGCTTGCAGTACGAAGACATCTGGCCACTTTCCCCGCAGTATGCAGATGGGCAGTGTTACTGCCGCGACAGGGTGGCGGAAGGACCGTTGAGGCCTTCGACGACGAATTTCTTGCTTGGCTGTCACGACAGATGCCTGCTATCGAGGACTACCCATATGCGGGGATCAACTTTTTGAGAGATCCAGAGATACCCGTGCCTCCTGGTGAGGAGCGAGGGGATATGGGTAAGTCTCCACCTATATAGTTTTTTTTGTTTTTGTTTGAATATGTAATTTTTATGTTTTTTTTTATATATATATATCATGTTTTTGTATGCTAGAGTATTTGATGGGTGAACGTTTATTGTATGCAGATGTGGGACCCGTGCGACCTGCCGACTATGCACGGAACAACCGTCTCCCACGACCAGAAGCTGCAGCTGCCGCCACTAGGGGAGAAGCAGTAGCAGGGAACCTTGCAGCAGGAGAAGCTGAGAGGATCCTTAGGCAAATTGAGCGAAACTTTACTGTTCTCACTCGCACAGTCCCAATGGTAGAGACAGAGGACCTGCCACCATCCATGTAGACTCATGTTGTGGGGGCACCTCGGACATGGGTCTGATTGTTTAAGCATTTAGCCCGCGCTGTAGATGATTATAACAGGGCCCATAGGCCCTGAACAATATTTAGACTCTTTATGTGCCACAAGCACCTTGTTGTATATATTTTTTGAGGGCATAACCCCGGTGACTTATTATTGTTCCCACTTTTGAGGAGCTTGCGTCCATCTATGTACTCTGAGGATTTTATGATGTTTATATATGGTTTTTATCTCTTTTTGTGTCTTATGGATTATGTGTGCAAAAATGTATTTACATTTTTATGTCCATGCTCTTTTTATATGTGGGAAAGATGCCAATCTAAAATGTGATTAGATAGAGTATCTGTGATTTGGTTTAATCTCCTAGGAACATGAAAATATGTAATATAATCAAAGTTTCATTCTAAGAGATGTACCCTAAGAAATCGTCGGTGTAAAGTTGGACCATGAACCCGGTATATTCTGTTTAGCTGTGACACAACCAGTTGAGCATCTAGATAGACTCGGAGACAAGAGATACCCAATGACAATGCGTCACTAAGCAACTCAATAACTGCACTATACTCGGCAACATTATTTGTGGTGTCACCTAAGCATATACCTCCGGAAGATAACAACTGATCCTGTGGTGTAAATATTACCCAAGCTGCAGAGGTAAGCCTCTGCGTGTGTCGACTAGCATCGTCTGCATACCCAACGAACACCTCAGACTCACTTGACATCTGCCATATTGATGAAAGATAACATCAATGACATGTCCATAACACTTTTAAAAGAACCGTAAAAAAGTAATAGTATAAATACTATACATATGTTACAAAAAGTTACCCACAGTGACCTTTCTATGAGTAATACTTCTTGAGGTAGAGCCCATTTCTAGGCTCTGCCAAAGCATTCCCTTTAAAATAGACCAAATGATAAGTTCCCTTTTTTAATACCTCTTTAATGATGAAGGGTCCGAACCACATGGGTTTAAACTTTCCTGCCCCCAGGGGGTCCTTATCTTGGTCATAGACCAGGACAAGGTCTCCCTCAGAAAAAATCCGAGGATGAACGGACCTATCATATTGACACTTGACCTTATGTTTATGAGCCTCGTTGGCCAGGGCCGCATCGCGATGTTGCTCATCAAGCTGCTCAAGGTGTACTAACCGCTCTTCAAGTGGAGAAGTGTCTGGCAATAACTGTACTACCAATTTCATAGAAGGGATTTGACATTCGATGGGCAAGACTACCTCCAGCCCATAAACGAGTTGGAAATGTGAGAAACCAGTTGTCGTCTTAACAGAAGTTCGGTAAGCCCATAATGTCGAGTATAACATCAAATGCCAATTTTACTTGGTTGAGTTGATAGTTCGCTGTAGAATAGTCTTAAGAGTTTTGTTTACAGCTTCCACCTGCCCATTGGCTTGGGGGTAGTAAGGTGAGGAATGTTCTTGTCGTAACCCAAGATTTGATGTTAATTCARACATCATTTGGTTCTGAAAGTGACTGCCATGATCAGTGACAATCTCTCTCGGGACATCGAACCGTGCTATAATATGGTTGAATAAGAAGAGAGTTGCAGTCTCTCCATCATCTTTAAACGTTGGCATAGCTTTGACCCACTTAGTGAAGTAGTCGACAACTACGATGATATAGTGGTGCCCCCTTGCTGACGGGGGGTTGCATGTAGTGTAATCAATCCCCCACTTAGTGAAGGGACCAACTGTGATGACAGGAAACATGGGAGTTGGATGTGCCCTCATCTTCCAAGAGAAGATTTGGCATGGATGGCACTTCTTGACCGACTTGATACAATCTTTGATAAGTGTGGGCCAGAAGTAACCTGCTCGTAAAATATTTTGGGCCGTTGCCAACCCAGATAAGTGACCACCACAAGCTCTTGTATGAAAATCGTTGAGCACTATGACGGCCTCCTCATGAGTGAGACATCGACGCAAGATGCAGTCTACACCTCTCTGATACAACGTATCATCGAGTATGAGATAATTCTTAGCCTGATGGCATATCCGCCGATGCTCATCATGAGAAGCAGAGGTGGGGAACTTCAAAGTCTGGAGATAGATCAGTATATCTCCATACTAGGGGTCTGAAGATTCAATCAAAAAAATATCCCCTCGGATAGGCGATTCCTCAGGCACAACGTCACCTGACTCAACCAAAAGTTTCGAAATAAGTTCTGCGAAGACCAATGACTTCTTGGACTTGGCTGAAATGAAGTCGAAGTCAAATTCTTGGAGGATGACCATCCATCTACTGATTTTTCCACCAATAACGTGTTGTGTCAATATGTACTGGAATGGATTCACAACAGTGACGACGGTGGTCTTGCGAAATAGAACATAGTGACGGAACCGTTGAACAACATGAACTGCTGCCAACACAAGTTTTTCGAGATGGGACTAATTAAGTTCCAGTCCTATGAGGCCTCGGCTCAGGTAATAGATCATGTATTCTGAAAACGAATCATCTTCTTGAACTAAAACCATGCCTATGGTTGACTTTGTGGAAGCCAGATATAATAAGAAATCTTTGTTATAATTAGGTGGTCGTAGCAGAGGTACGGTTGTGAGGGTGTGTTTTAATGCGTTGAAAGAGAGTTGAGTGGCTTCATCCCAGAAAAAGGGAACATCTTTCTTAAGTAAACTCATAAAGCCCTTGGTGATTTCGGCATAGTTGGCGATGAAGCGTCGTAAGAAGTTCGCCTTGCCTTGAAGACTTCGAAGTTGTAAGATTGTGCATGGGGGGGGGGCAACTGGATTATTGCCTCAACCTTAAGAGGATCCACCATGATCCCTGTTGTTGATATGGTGAAACCTAACAAATGTCTTTACGTGACGCAAAAGCTGCACTTGTTGGGATTCAAGCGAATCCTGAAGTAGCGACAACGTTCGAAGATTAGTCTGAGGTGTGTAGGATGATCTTTTCTCTTGCGAGAGCGTGATGATAAATCATCTAGATAGGCCTCGACTATATGCTTGAGTTCATGAAATGCAAAAGACATGGACCACTGGAAAGTGGCTCTAGCATTCTTGAGGCCAAAAGGCATCTTACGATAGGAGAATGTACCCCACGGACAAATGAATGTCGTTTTGTGTTGGTCTTCAGGTTTGATTTGGAGTTGATTATATCGCAAAAAACCATCCATGAACGAAAAGGCTTCACAACCGGCACATTCATCAATGATCTGGTCAATGAATGGGGTTGGAAAATTATCTTTTGGACATGCCTTGTTCAAATCACGGAAATCGGTACATACACGAATCGTGCCTTGTTTTTTATTGATCGGCACGGGGTTTGACACCCATTGAGACAAATGAATAGGATAAATGAAACCTTCCTTGAGCAATTTCTTAACCTCAAGCTTAATGGCTTCTGCTTTCTTAGGATTGACTGGACAAAGTTTTTTTTGAACAAGCTTAGCATCAATATACGTTGTGATTTCATGTTCAACTATTTTCAAATCGATACCTGGCATTTCCTCAAAAGACCAGGCAAAAACATTGTGGAATTCTTTGAAAATATCCGTATAAATTTGAAACTCTTCGGGGGAGAAATCCGCCCTGATGAAGACATTATCCACGACACTAGGGTTTCGGGAGATGTTGATAGGTATAGTTTCAGCGATAGTCTCCATATTTCCCTCAGCATAAATTTCCTGTATATCTAAGAGATTAATAGGACATGACTGATCTCCGGTCATGGTGATAGTGAATTCTCCTACCATGATTCGGCTTAAATCTGGGAGGAAATATGATCTATGATGAATATCTTCCCAAGGTTTGTCCGGACTAGTCATTGCTTCAATTACTGTTGCATCAGAAGGCAAGAATGAGTCTAACGAATCGACGTTGGCGAGAGAACCCTGAGCCTAGATAGGCTCTAGAGGTGGATCCAAATCTTGTGTGGGATTCAGATCAGGGTTAGTTGAAGCTTGATGGACTAAAGAGTATGCTACTTCAGTGGCCAATAAGGGCATGGACATGCCGGAGTGCCCTATCTCATCCATCGTGGCTGATGGGGAAGGAAGAATCCACGGATCCTCAACTTGACATCGTCATGAGGAGGTGGATAATCGAAGGTACCCATCAAGGATGGGCACAAACCAACTCCTACGTTAACTTCATGGGATTCAGGATTATCAATCATGGGAATCGTGGATGCCCCCAAAGCTGGGTCAGGTCTAGAGAAGGACAATTGATCGATGGTCACTATCCGACCTTCGTGTGGAAACAACAAGACTCGGAAAATGGTAGCAACCACAGCTTGCATAGTGTAAGTCCAACTCTGACCTAACAAGAGGTTATAGTCAAGGGGGCAATCGACTACCTCTACTTCGACGCACACGGTCTTCCCTCCTAACTGCACAGGGAAAGAAGGGACGATGGCATGTGATCAGAAAGAATGACCGTCGAACGCAGTGAGGAGAGTAGGTGACAGGGACAAAGCAGGCTGGCCAATGGCCTTCCAACATGCTAACGACATAATGCATGTCGAGGCACCCTTGTCGACCACCGTGTGAAATATATTGCATGCAAAAATTTTCGTGGGATGAGCCACTACTATCTGAAATGCTACGTGGTAAGGCAAATGAGGTTTTAAGTCGGTTGTATCTAGCTTGATGGTACCCAGGTTACAAGTCTTAGTAGAGCCTAAAGCAGTTAACAAGGCTTTTCTCTGAGCAAGGCAGCTTTGGAGGACCTCCAAAGCGGACATCGCACAAGGGGTTTGTGATAAATCTTCCACCATAGAGTAATTCTGAGCGGCCCTTGTGTTTGGGTTGTGAGAAGCTTTCTTAAATGCACCCTTTGGAATGCATGTCATTGTTTCACCCAACGTCTTCTTGATCTGTAGAGGAAGAGATGGGATCTCATCTTCTTTACCCTTCTAAGAGCACTTGGTTTACTATAGTCATGCTCTCTAGTCGTTATTAAAGCATCACCCCTAACCATATATACATTCGCGGATGAGGAATTGTTTGGGGGAGGGCAGGTTTCTTGGCTTCCCCCTTTGGCACTTGTAGAGGCTTGAGTTAAATTTTGCCCATGCAGAAAGGGATTAGTCAACAAGGCTTGTTGGTGCTGTGTGACAAACTTTTGGGCCTCTGCAAGTCGAGGAAAAAGATGGGTCGGGTGGTGTTCCACACACAAGTTGCACGGATATCTCACCTTCCATTTTTCCATGGTGCTTGTTAGTAACAATTATGGTATCAGGGCACAAAGGTACACAGGTCTGCGGGATTGCGATAAGTGCCCAAGTGTAGCACATAAAGAGATCCATTTCATGTCCAGGTCAAGCGAGCGAGCACTCCGATTTCAATGTCTAGGATGTATCCAAAGAATCAAATCAGTGGTGAGCGGGAAATCGCGATCAGCAAAGCTGCGCCAAGGTTAGCGCATGGATGGTGCCCGTAGCATGTTCAGGAAGGGATGACAGCCGCTCATCCCAAAGGCCACGTGGCACGAGATCTGGTCAGGTCGGTGTTTCGGCGATCGGGGGTTCATGGGGTGAGAGTTTCATTTTGATCAACATCGTGAAACCCCGAACCCTGATAGCATCAAAAGCATAGAAACTGAGGCCCGCGGTCTCATGAAGTGTTTTCAGCCATCCATCCAGAGGGGACATCTGGCGGCAAACTGAGCCATCTCGGCATTTCGCCTCTCGCGACTCTAAGGTGCAAAAGGCATCTTTGTTATGTTATGATGCACACGATACCGATAAAAGTCCCGGACCCGGGCCCACGGCAGTGTCAGGAGAGTTCAAGACTGTCAAATCTCAAAGAGACGTGTGGCAATAGATTGAGCCATCTCGTCATATCTCGCATCGCAATTTCGATCAACAAGGATCAACCCCTTCATATTCGCGAATGCCGAAAAGCACCATGGGAATAGGCACGTGGTTACAGTCCATGGTGACTTGGAAAACGAGAGGAGATGCTCAAAGAAAGCCGAAGCACCGAGTTCAGTTAGAGAGAGGATCTTCGCGGTCTCCAAGTGCCATCGGATCCGATCTCCATATTGTTTCTCACTTGGACTAAATAACGACAAGAGCGGGTGGTTGAAACCTCCTTTCATTCATTAAGTGAGTGGATGGAGGGTTTGGCAGGCCATCTGCCCGAAGAAGTCTTGTGTATCGATTTTTTAAAAGACTCCATGTCTAAGTCCTCAACTCGACAGAGAAGTCTGCGCACGCTAGCCCAACACTTAATGGCTCAGCTACCCTCCTTACAGGAGGCATGCGTAGTTAAGATGGAACTTAAAGAAAGATATCAGTATGAGTTTGACTGAAGAGACATCAAGCCTTGGGTGACTGGGCACACCTCTCGGAGGTGAATTTTCCTGAGTATATAGACTCAGTCTTTGTAATTTTTGAGGATCGATGGTTGAGCAGAGCTCCCGGTTGTAAAGTTTTAATGAAGCACTGTTATTCTGGTTATGCATGTAATTTTGAGACTTCTTGCCTTATGAATGCCAGTTTCTTTCACATATCTGTTTACACTGTGTTAGAACAGCTCAGAATTGGAGGATCCAGTCGAGTTGTAGTTGTTATAGGATGATGTTGGATTGGATCATTGTAGAAGTTACGTTGTTTCTAATCGGTTCTTGTGATTTTCCCAGTGCTAAGTGACTTGGAATTGGAAGATCCAGTCAAGCCCCCTTTTAGTTTATTGAGTCCCTAAACTAAGAGGATATTGTGTTTAGAGTCTTTCCTCTACAAACCGTTGGAAGCCTTTCGCCTAAAGTTGTTTTTTCACCTCCCTTACCAAGTCTTCCACCTGCTCATCTTTTAATCAACTCACTGGCTGAAGTTAGATCAAGACCTCCTTTGTTCCGTACATACCAGACCCAGTCCTTGAGTTAGAGTGACATTTCCTTGAGTCTCTACCCATCTGATCATCTAAAAAAAAAAAAAACCACCGTGACATTAAACTGATGGGTGTCAGGCTCTGCTCCTGCAAGCAATCTAGGAGTGATTTTCGATGCTAACATTTATGGCACCATTGCCGGGGATGAAGTTGAAGATTTTCCCTGGGCAGAATGACATTGAGCCTCTGATTCTGAAGGTGCATCAGACATCATATCCCTTAAAGATTCTTACTGTGCACCTGGAGACTCCATTGTGATGACTCTGCCGGGGAGAACCTGCTCTATTAATTGTGGCTTTAAGAGGTAGGCATATGTGGTCTCATCCACAGTTGCCTTTGGCTACACCTGAAATAGATCCAGAAGCGATGCTCAGAAAGGGGAAGGCCTTTGAAGAAGAAGCGTCCACCACCAAACTAGGTAATCAACCATATCCTTCGGTGGGAACTCCTTTTTCTTCTCCTTAGTTTCTTGACAGACCTGTTTCTGAAGTTTCCCGTTTCCTAAATTTCGGGAGTGTTCCTGTTGAGTTTTCCTCTCCTGGTCTGGGACCAGAGGGAAAAGACCTTGTCACTCCCCTCTCCCTTGAAACTGTACCTTGGCGTAGACTCGGGACCACTGAAGTTTTTCCCACTCCTATCTTTACCACCCCTGCACAAAGAAAAACACCTACTGACTTGAGCTCATTAGCCTTCTCCTTAAATCCCCTCTTGTTTCCCACTCCACTTCAGGACTCATTTTTAGTGGCCCCTTCGCGAACTCCTTCTCCTCCTGGTCCTCCTCTACCCAACATCCCTATGGCTGGTGCTAATCCCCCTCTGAATAGAATGGATGCCATAGTCACTGCCAGATATGCTCCCTTAGTTCTACCCCATCCTATGAATCCTCTCCCTACTGGAGATTACTTGAAATACATGCCCAAGTTCACTGGGGAAGGATACATAACTGTTGAAGAGCACCTGGCTTCTTTCTACAGTTATGCAGATAACCTCAATATTGAAAATGAATATGTCTGGATGAGAGTCTTCGTCCAGAGCTTGGATGGTGAGGTGAGGAAGTGGTTTAGAGGATTGGCTCCAGGGTCTATTGCTGGGATTGAAGCTCTAGATAGTTCTTTCCTGAGACAGTGGGGAGATAGGAAGGATTTCATATATTACATGACAGAGTTCGGGTCTTTGAAGAATATGGATGGAGATTCTATCTCCGACTTCTCCAAAATATTCAATAAGATGTATAATAAAATCCCTGTCGAGATAAAGCCTTCAGAAGCCTCGACCAAAATTTCTTATGCTAGTGCGTTTGGCCCCGATTTCTTCCTGTTATTGAGAGAAATAAGAGCCACCTCCTTGGCTCAAATGCAGGATGTGGCAATAGAGGTGGAATCTAATGTACTAGCAGCTGACAGATTGAGAAACACGGTCGATGCAGATAGGAAAAAGGGAAGGTTGGAAGCCTCGACTTCTGACCCATCGATGCCCCACCCTCAAGTAGACAAACTGACCAGGATGGTGAAGTCTCTGTCCGTGGAGATGGAAAGAATGAGAGTGGAAGGAAGGCAAGCATACAAGGGCCCTCTGAACACCGAAAACAAGGGAGGTTTCAGGAGGCCAAACAATTTTACTCCCATGAATGTGCAAAGAGAGAAGGGAAGAGACAGAGAAGACCAAAAGGTTCAGGCCCCTTTCCAAAACAATTTTGTGGTTGAGGGGGAAGAAGGGGAAACAGTTGAGATGGATCCTGAAATCCATTGCTTCAGGGACACTCCTCATTTTCCTCATCTCACTCAATCAACATATGAGGAGTCTCTCATAGACAGTCAACTAAATGAGCTGAGCAAGGAAAACAAGACTAGTAGCCGCTAAGGCAGGTATGACCTGAGGTCCCAGAAGAAGGCAGTAGCACCCGATGCTCTTGAGCAGCTCACTAGAATAGAGAAACCTACTAATGAAGTAGAAAATGGTCACAGAGGTAAGAAGGCTCAACCCCTCTCTCCCATTGTCCACAATCATGCCCCTGAAATAAGAGAGATTCCAAAGCTTGCATCTTCTTTTAATTTTGAGCATGAGATTCAAAAGATCAGAATCCCTATGCCCCTCATTGAGATGATTAAACATGGAGAATTTAAAAAATGCTTCTCTGATATTTTACAGTCTGAGGCCTCATGCCTTCCCACAGACTCCATAAACCTCCAAGACAAAAATCCAGCAGTTGTCATAGGTCCCATGGTAGAATATAGAGATGATTCATCCCCTCCCTTCTACACATCCCTGAACATACATGATAAAGTGTTGCACAACTGCTTGATGGATTCAGGGGTTCTCACAAACTCATGCCCAAAACTGTCATGGAAGAATTAGGACTAGAAGTCACCCAAGATTATCATGACCTCTATTCTTTTGAGTCCAGGAGAGTTCATTATCTTGGAGTTATTAAAGACCTGGTTGTAACCTTGTTTCAACTGCCCATGAAGAGTGTGGTCATGGATATCGTAGTAGTTGATGTCCCCCCAAAGTTCGGTATTCTATTGTCAAGATCTTGGATAAAATGACTGGGGGGAACCTTGCAGATGGACCTCACGTATGCTACTATCCCAGTGTTCAGAGGAGAGCATAGAAGACTATATAGGGAAGCCCAACTAGCCTACATAATCAGTGATGAAGCCAACCCTACCATTCATCCCATCTTTTCCTTGGACACTGATTTAGGCTCCAGTTTACTACAACTCACCCATGCCCCCGAGCCTCCTCTCAAACTCAGAAAGAATTCCACCATTTCCCCTAAATTTTCTCCCTCCATCACCCCGGTCTGGAAAATGTTCTTTGATGGAGCCTCTTCTAGAGAAGGCGCTGGAGCTGGGGTGGTCTTTGTGTCACCTGCTCAGGAAACCATATCTCTATCATAAAAGTTAGAATTTGAAGCTACCAATAATGTGGTAGAGTATGAATCTCTGGTTCTGGGATTAAGAGCTGCAAAGAAAATGGGAATTCAGGAGGTAGCAGTGTTCGGAGATGCAGAGTTGGTGGTCCAACAGATCAGAAACGCCTATCAGGCTAAGCATCCTTGACTCAGAAGCTACAGAAATGAGGTGTGGGATCTAGTTGACAGTTTCTTCTCAGCATTTAACATTTATTTCATCCCAAGAGAGAAGAACACAGTGGCAGATTCCTTGGCTGCATCAGCAAGTAATTTCAAAGTACCCTTGCCCCCTAAATTTAGATACGATGTGGAAGTGAAATACAGGCCCTCCATACCCGACAACGTAAAAAATTGGAAGGTATTCGAGGATGATCTCGAGATAAAGAAGTTCTTGGAGACTGTCAAAGATTTTTTAGAGATGCACATCGACCAAGACTCTGTCTCTGAAGAAAACCTTGATGGGGGTACTTTTCTGAATAAGATTGCAAAACGTAACATTGTACAGCTGCCATGCAATCATATTCCAAGGGGACTAGTTCCTTTGGAAATGATTTTTGATAGAAATTATGTGTCATTAAAGGGAGAAACCTCATAGGATGACACTGGTACTATTCAGTGCAACATTGGGACTGAGAGCGAGCCCAAGTTTGTCAAATTGTCAAGAAATCTGACAAAGGAGCAGAGGTCTGAATACACTGGAATTTTGAGGGAATTTGCTGATGTGTTTTCCTGGACCTATGAAGACCTCAAAACCTATGACGCCTCTATCATCGAGCATAAAATCCCATTAAAAGAGGAGGCGAATCCATTTAGGCAGAAGCTGAGATAGATCAACCCTATGTTGTTGCCTATCATGGAGAGGGAAGTGAAGAAGCTGCTTCAATCTCAGATCATTGTACCACTGAGATATTCAGAGTGGGTGGCCAACTTGGTGCCAGTAAGGAAAAAGAATGGAGAGATCCGACTATGTGTAGACTTTAGAAACTTGAAGAGGAGATCACGAAAGGATAACTACCCTTTTCCAAAGATGGAACATATACTACAAAGGGTAACGTGAGCTTCCAGGATGTCCATGATAGATGGATTCTCTGGCTACAATCAAGTCTGCGTTCTGCCTGAGGATAGGGAAAAGACAACGTTCACCACTCCATGGGGCACATTCATGTATGACAAGATGTCGTTTGGATTAATGAATGCAGGGGAAACATTCCAGTGTGCCATGGATATAGCTTCCGTCGGGGAAAAGGATAAATTTGTGGTCATTTATATGAATGACATCACAGTGTTTTCAAAATCTAATAAGGACCATCATCACCATCTCAGGAAGGTTTTCTTGAAATGCAGAAAGTTTGGCATTTCATTAAACCCCAAGAAATCTTTGTTCATCATGTAGGAGGGAAAGTTACTAGGCTACATAGTATCAACAGAAGAAGTCAGAATTGACCCCAACAGAGTTGAGGCGATACAAGCCTTATCAATCCCGAGGTCCAAGAAGGGGGTCCAATCTTTCCTCGGTAAAATTATTTTTCTGAAGAGGTTTGCGCCTAACTTTGCTGAGGAGGTAAATCTTATAACAACCATGTTGAAGAAAGAGAATGAAGTAAGGTGGACCCCTCAATTGCGACATTCCTTTGAACAAATCAAGAAGGCCCTAACTGAAGCTCATGTGCCTATCAGTCCTGACTACTCAGAGGATTTCCTTATTTTCTCCTTTGCCTCACCTGACAAAGTGGTTGTTGTTCTATTATAGACAAACGACATTGGGCTAGAGCAGCCTGTTGCTTATTTCAGCCGAACATTGAGGGTTGCCGAAGTTAGGTATGACCCTATGTAGAAGCAGGCTTATGCTCTAGTAAAAGATCTCAAAGCTTTTAGAACCTACGTCCTGCAGTCAAAGGTCATCGCCTATGTCCCCTTGGCTACTGTTAAAGACATTCTTCTTTAGCCTGACATAGATGGAAGAAGGAGTAAATGGATAGCCAAAATCCTGGAATTCGACCTAGAAATAAGGCCCACCAAATTGATCAAAGGTCAAGGTTTAGACAAACTGTTGGCTGAAGCAAACTGCCAAGCTCTGGGGATAAGTTTCATAAACGAATGCTCAGGGATTACAAAAATTCGGATTTTTGAAATGGACCCTCGAAGAGAGCCCCCATTAACTCGATGTACTTGGTATAAGGATGTCATATACTTTCTGCAGGAGATGCGGCCTCCAGACGGCCTACAAAGAAGCAAATAAAGAGCTCTGAATCTCCAGGCATTCAGATACTGCCTGATTAATCAAATGTTATATTCGAAAGACCCCCTGGGTGTGCTTTTAAAATGCATGAGTCCACAAGAGGCCGAAATGATCGTGGCTGAATTTCATAGCGACCTGTGTGGAGGGCACCATTTCTGGAAAGCCACAGCCCACAAAATCCTCAGAGTTGGATACTATTGTCCTACCATGTTCACTGACGTCTGCAAAAGGGTCAAGGCCTACATCAAATGTCAAAAATTTGCAGGAAAGCAACAGCTTAGGTCTCTTCCATTAAATCCGGTCGTGGTTCCAGGACCTTTCCAGCAGTGGGGTCTAGATTTCATTGGAGAAATTCACCCTACTTCCAGCGGGCATCATAGGTGGATGCTGAATGCTAAAAAATTATTTACCAAGTGGATTGAAGCTATCCCCACCAGGAGTGCTTCCCACAAGGTAATCATTGGATTCTTGGAGGACCTCATCACAAGGTTCGGCTGCCCAAATAAGATTGTCACTGATAACGTAGCCGCTTTCGGGTCTGAACCACTAGCCAAGTTCTGTGAACAGATTGGGATCAAATTGATTCACTCCACCCCATATTATCCACAGGGCAATGGTTTAGCAAAATCCTCCAAAAAACCCTGATAAGGATCATCAAAAGGCTGTTGGAAGACAACAAGAAGGCCTGGCATTCCAAATTAAAATTTTCTCTATGGGATGACTGAGTGACCACGAAGAGATCTATCGGCGTCTCTCCTTTCCAATTAGTCTATGGAGCGGAGGCCATTTTCCCCTCTCAGTTGGCCATTCCCGTAGCGAAATTCTTCCAAGATTATCAAGAAGAGCCCAATGACACGATCATAAGGATTCATCAGCTAGTAGAGGTCCAACAGGCTAGGGAGAAGATTGTGGATAGGATTCAAGACCATCAGCAAAAGATTAAGCAGGTCTTCGATAAGAAGGCCAAGAAGGAGCGGTTCCAGATAGGAGACCTGGTGCTGAAATGGGATGCTCCTAAACAAGATAAGGGAAAACACATCAAATTTGAAGCCCTGTGGATTGGGCCTTTCAGAATCTCCGAGACTTTCTCAAATAACACGTACAGGTTGCGAGGTTTGGAAGGTGAAGAAGTTTTCAGCAGCCCAGTGAATGGGCATTTCCTGAAGAAATGTTTTGTTTGAGTCTTAGATGGCTCCTTTGTTTGTAAATATTGTCCTTTTTGTTTCTTAGTTCATTTTTGTTTTTATTTTTGCGACCTAATAATGACTCCAAATCCCAACAACGAGGCACTGGAACTGCAAAATGAGTCCTTAGAGCATCACAGGGATGACTCTATCCCCCATGGAGCCTAATGTTAGTAACAATTGTGGTATCAGGGCACAAAGGTACACAGGTCTGCGGGATTGTGATAAGTGCCCAAGCGTAGAACACAAAGAGATCCATTTTGGGCCTAGGTCAAGCGAGCGAGCGCTCCGATTTCATCGTTCAGGATGTATCCAAAGAATCAAATCAACGGTGAGCAGGAAATCACGATCAATAAAGCTGCGCCAAGGTTAGTGCATGGATGGAACCCATAGCATGTTCAGGAATGGATGACATCCGCTCATCCCAAAGGGCACGTGGCAAGAGATCTGGTCATGTCATCGTTTCAGTGATCGGGGGTTCATGGGGTGAGAGTTTCTTGTTGATCAACATCGTGAAACCCCGAACTTCGATAGCACCGAAAGCATAGAAACTGGGGCCCGCGGTCTCACGAAGTGTTTTCAACTGTCCATCTAGAGGGGACATCTGGTGGAAAACTGAGCCATCTCGGCGTTTCGCCTCTCGCGACTCTAAGGCGCAAAAGGCAGCTCCGTTATGTTACGATGCACGAGATGCCGAGAAAATTCCCGAACCCAGGCCCACGATAGCGTCAGGTGAGTTCAAGACCATCAGATCTCAAAGAGACGCATGGCAACAGATTGATCCGTCTCGACATATCATGCATCACGATTTCGATCAACAAGGATCAACGCCTTCATATTCGCGAACGCCGAAAAGATCCATGGGAATAGGCACGTGGTCACAGTCCGTGGTCACTTGGAAAATGAGAGGAGCTGCGTGAAGAAAGCCGAAGCGCCGAGTTCAGTTACAGGGAGGATCGTCGCGGTCTCCAAGCGCCATCGGATCCTATCTCCATACTGTTTCTCCCTTGGAATAAATAATGACAAGAGTGGGTGGTTGAAACCTCCTTTCATTCATTAAGTGAGGGGATGGAGGGTTTGGCAGGCCATCTTCCCGAAGAAGTCCTATGTATTGATTTTTTCAAAGACGCCATGTCGAAGTCCTCAACTTGACAGAGAATTCTGCGCATGCTAGCCCAACACTTAATGGCTCAACTACCCTCCTTACAGGAGCCATGCGTAGTTAAGATGGAACTTAAAGAAAGATATCAGTACGATTTTGACTGAAGAGACATCAAGCCTTGGGTGACTGGGCACACCTCTGGGAGGTGAATTTTCCTAAGTATATAGACTCAGTCTTTGTAATTTTTGAGGATCGATGGTTGAGCAGAGCTCCCGGTTGTAAAGTTTTAATGAAGCACTGTTATTCTGGTTATGCATGTACTTTTGAGACTTCTTGCCTTATGAATGCCAATTTCTTTCACATCTCTGTTTACACTGTGTTAGAACAACTTAGAATTGGAGGATCCAGTCGAGTTGTAGCTATTATAGGATGATGTTGGATTGGATCACTGTAGTAGTTACGTTGTTTCTAATAAGTTCTTGTGATTTTCCCAGTGCTGAGTGACTTGGAATTGGAAGATCCAGTCAAGCCCCTTTCAATTTCTTGAGACCCTGAACCAAGAGGATCTTGCGTTCAGAGTCTTTCCTCTACAAATCGTTGGAAGCCTTTCGCCTAAAGTTGTTTGTTCACCTCCCTTACCAAGTCTTCCACCTGCTCATCTTTTAATCAACTCACTGGATGAAGTTAGATCAAGACCTCCTTTGTTCCTTACATACTAGACCCAGTCCCTGAATTAGAGTGATATTTCCTCGAGTCTCTACCCATCTGATCATCTAAAAAAAAAAAAAACTACCGTGACATTAAACTGATGGGTGTCGGGCTCTGCTCTTGCAAGCAATCCAGGAGTGACTTCCGACGCTAACATTTCCCTCGCCAGCATTATCAGTGGGTTTTTTCTCCCCCTTACCCTTTTTTCATTTTTTTTTCTTCCCTTCAGGCTACTAGGTGGCCTTTGGGTTAGTCGTCTTCACGGAGTGTACTTCCAACGTTTGGGTAGGAGGAGCAGCCAAAGCAGTGGTCTGGCTGGCCGCTGAGTGTTGGATAGATAACTATTGCAATTTTTTTGTCAATTTCTCAATGGGATTGGTTTGTGATAAACCAACAATACTGTCGGCATGTGGTCCAGCTCTCTGTATAGTTTTATCTAGTATCGATCGTGGTGCATCCGACAGGATGTTGTATAATAAACCAGACTGAGAATAAATGAGCTCAAATTGTTGAGCCCTCATGATGGTATATTCTTCAGAGAAAACTCCAGAAGTTGCGACGTCTTTGGATAATTGTGGGACCAGAGACTTAAGGAACCACTCAGGCAGGAATGTTGGTGGGACTGATAATTTGATTAGACTCTTCCGGCGTCTCCAATCTCAGATATGATCAGAGATATGGTCCGCTATTGTCTGTTCGAAATTAGCGAGCAACTCTATGCAAACATCGTATCTCATAGGTAACTGGAAATGGTTAATGAAGGCCATGGCCAGTTTGCCAAAAGAAGAGTATCTGGAGCGATCGAGCTCGATGTACCATTTTACGACACTCTCGATAAGAGTGCGTTGAAATAATCGCAATTGAACGGAGTCATCTTTCAATGAGTTAGATGAACACCAAAGATGGAAGGTAGTCATGTGATCACCTGGATCTTCATTAGGCTTGGCCTCAAACTTTGGAATGTCCAAAGTCAACTTCGTTGGCAGAGGAGGCCAATGTGGATTGTGACAAATAGGATCATTTAACAACCTTGTCAAATATGGCAAGTGTAACGTCGCCAGGAATGGTAGTTTGGGTTTCTGCTGATAGCCTGGGAAAAAGGGTCCTGGAGTTTGACTGGTACCAGGTTGCCAGGAAAAGTTTGGCTGCTGGCCTGGATTCTGGTAGAAACCATGGCCCTGACCAGCGTAAGGATTTTTCATCTGTGGAGACATCATTGGCTGATTCCCCATAAAGGACATAGGATGTTGGACATGCAGTGTTTGAAGGACTTTGGGAAGGATTACCCCATGCCAGTCCTGATGGGAGAGGCATAGAAGTCTATCCAGGGTTCCATTGACTGTGGAAAGAATTACCCCAAAATGACATTCCAGAGGAGGGAATGGATCCTAGTCCTAATTTCCAAGGTCCTGCTATATGTGCCCCCGACGCAGGAATATTACCCTGCGCCGAAGTAGATTGTCCAAAAATGGGAGTGCCCCCAGATGGGAAAGTGGTGGATGCGAAAGTGTTGTTACCAAATGTCCCGTTCAAAACAAATGGTGATGAACCTACCGACATAGTGTGCGCAGGTGTGCCTTGACTCCCGACTCCAAATAAACTAGTGTGTGCAGGCTGCCCAGCGGACTGCTGATGCAGACCACCAAGTGAAGGGGACGAAGGAGAGATATGACCTCCAGCGTAGGGAAAAGAATTAAAAGGGATGGAAGTGCCCCCAAGTTGACCTTGCAGAGGAGCATTAGAGCTCCTTGCCCCCAGACCCAAAGTCTGTAAAGTGGAGTGAGTGAGTGCAGGACTTGTACCCGAACTAGGCATATTGTATGAAAATGGAGGGCTTGTCACACTAGGTGTGAAGGGAGTTGTAGCCACCGCGATAGATGAGATCGGTCCACTATGCAAGGTATTTGCGGCCAAGACCATGGTGGCTTGGACTGTCGACGGAAAGTTAGGAGATGCTTCTCCTGTGGTAGCAACGGTGGTGGGAATGGAAGAATTCCCAGAGGAAGTAACAACGTTTGTTTCCATAGCTGTGTGAGGCACTGATAGGCATTCGTAAAATTGGATTGGTACAATTACCGATGGCCAAGTATCAGTCGTTTGGGTTTCAAATGAGCCAATATTGGTGGTTGATTCCTCCTAGAGTTGTTTTGGCACAATGGTTTGTAACCCGGTTTCTTCGAAAGACCCTTGTTGGTCTAGCTTCCACCTCAACGGTGGCGGGGGTGGCTCCACTATAACCGGTGGCAGGCCCAAAATCCTTCGTGACCG
>JZKD02S1696335.1:368683-388248 GCA_000966675.3 Picea glauca
ATATATATATTTATAATAATAATAATAATAATAAAATATTTTGTTGTTTTGTACAATATAATCATAATAATTCACTATTAATATAACCAATATTAAAATAAAAAATAAAAAAGTAAATTTTATTCCACTCCCATAAAATTAGTTTAATTAACAAATATAATCTATAATTTATTTATTTATTTATAAGATGTATATTTAACTAATAATGAAAAAAATATTCAAAATATGTCCATTTCTATTTTGAACAATAAAAGATTAAATAGCTACTTCAACATCACAAGAAACATTATTATATATATATATATATATATATATATATATATATAATAATAAAAATATTTTGTTGTTTTGTACCACATAATCATAATAATTTACCATTAATATAACTAATATTTAAAAAAAAATAAAAAATAAAAATGATTTACTATTTATGTAATTAATATTAAAACAAAAGACAAAATAATATATTTCACAACAAATTAAATTAAAATGCAGTAATTAAATTAACAATCAACTATCCGATTCCAAGCGACAACAAAAATTTATGTAAGAAAATTTACCTGCAAGTTTTTTTTATAATAAATATACAATGTAAAAATATTTATCAATCCTAAATGGTTTCTAAAAGTATATATAAGACAAATTATATAACCGATTCCAAATAACAATAAAAATTTATGTAAAAAAATTTACCACAAGATTTTTTTTTATAATAAATATACAATGTAAAAATATTTATCAATCTTAAATGGTTTGATTTTTTTTTATAATAAATATACAATGTAAAAATATTTATCAATCTTAAATGGTTTCTAAAGTATATATTTAAGACAAATCATATATAGATTACTAATATAAAAATCCTAAACCCTATTCTATAAATATATTTCATAAAAACGTTGTTTGAAAACCAACACATAAATCTAAAAGCATGTTGTTAGAACTGTTTTATATAATCGTATTTATAAAAATGTTTGAAGATACCGGGAAGGGACAGAAAGAAGTGGGCTTGAACCAGCTCATCTCTTTAAGACGGAGTCCACAGGTGTTAATAGGTTTTCAATAGCTTCTCATTCACCAGTTTCATTTAAAGAAAATTCGTTTTGATTCGGTCTAAGGCAAGGTATCCTCGTCCGAGCTACTCCTATGCATTTTAAATTACTAAAATTTGGCATTTAATAAAGGTTCCCTATCATTCGCAGGATGGATTCATTGGCTGGACTGGACTGCTCTAATATGCTCTCTGTTGCCGCTCGCATACTCTTTCAGTCGGCCTTCGTTAGAAGCTTGATCTGTCGTTCCCTCTTGGGCATATTCTCCTTCTACGTAAGGGGTTGTCTTCCCACCATAATGATGAGCAGAACCAGAATCGATTGAACCAGGATTCGTAAAAGCAAGCAAGACTTGGCAGAACGAGATATCGGAGCATAAAAGACAACCAAAAAACTTAAAACTTAAAAATCATATTCATAAGAAAATTGTGAAAAAACCTAATACAAAACTCTAATAACATGTTCATAAAAATGTTTGCTGGAGACGTTGATTGCAAAGAACCAACAGAAAACTTAAAATCTAGATTTTAATGGAGAGACTAGATTTGTTTTAAAAGATTCATGGCGCGAAGAGCAGTTGGCACCCCATATCTAATAAGAAAGCAGAGGTGGGAGAAGAGAAGCCTGCGATGTGATCTGATTTGGTATTTTTTATTTAAAAAAGTTTCAACCAACCAACCAACTCTGCTCATGGATGAAGCCATTTTGAAAGTATATTTTATTTAAAAAAGTTTCAAAAAATTTAAACCAACTCGCACTGGAAGGGGGAAAATATAGACAGAAATAATAGCAACCCATTATGCTTCTGAAAGAAGGTCAGCTCAAGGAAGAACCCAACCCTTATTGCAATGTTGAAAATATAGACAACAATGAAAGAACTAGGGCATCCAGGGATAGCAAAGCAGAGCTCAGATGAAATAATAAAAACTCACTATGCTCATAACATAACCCAAGCCTCATTGCAATGATCAAGAACAAAACCTGACCCTAATTGCAGTGCCCAAGAAATTGACAGGAATGAACAGAGATTGGGATAACAAGGATTAATAATAGAATGCACCTGCAATTGAAGCCCCACAATTATTGAGAGAGATAATTGATCTAAACTGCGTTCTCGATTCCATGGAAGCTCGTTTGCGTCCAATCCAGCCAACCAAAATTCATTGACTATTTTAGTCTAGTCCAGCCGACCGAAATTCATTACCTCTATTTCAGTCTAGTCCAGTCAGCCGAAATTCATTGCCTCTATTTCAGTCCAACCTCCTCCTCTATCACATTCTAACTCAAACAACCACACACAAATAATCACATACTGACTCAGACAATCACATTAAACCACACACAAAATTAGATTTAGACAACCGACCACACAGACTCATATTCCGCACAGACCCAGAAACTCGATCACACAAACTCGTCAGAGAATGGATAGAGGAGGAAGGAGGAGGAGGTAAATGTTTAAATTGTGTGATATTTGAGAGTTATGGATCCTTCCTTCCAACGGATCCATCAGCTAAAAAGATGAGTCAGCTCATGCTTTTCTTCAACTGCTATTTATGTTTTTTGTTCAATTTTTATTCACGCTTTTTAACGTTTAACGAGTGGAATGGAGGGTGTTAACGTTTCACGAAATTTACTTTTTTACTTCAGGATTGACTTTAAGTTTTTACCATTCAACTTTGATGCGCGGGAATATGGTAAATTGTTAAACCTGTTAGGTTTTTGTATGGACTACGAAATGTGTTGAGATGCTTGCCACAAGTTAATAAAGAAATGGAGAGTTTCCTTGTTTCATGAAATGTGATTTTCCATTTTACCTTTTCCTAAAGCACTTATGCATTTTTAGAATACTATAAAAAGTTATATTTTTATAATTGTATTATCAAGTGTTATGCATTTTTAGAATACTATAAAAAGTTATATTTTTATAATTGTATTATCAAGTGGATACAAAATTACATTTTTATAATTTTATTGTATTTTCAAGTGGAAGTTATGGGATTACAAGGTGTTTTAACTCAAATTCCTCTCTAGGTCCTATGTTTCCATATCCAACAACGAATCCCTCTTTGTTCATAGTAATCACAGGTAGAAGTAGTAGCTCATAGTGAATCTTTTTGATTTAATGTTTGGCCATTTTTCTTTGTTTCTTAAGTCAAGTGGGTTTTAGATGTTTTCTTGTAGGACATTGTGCATTTCTGGTAAACCATACAATATACCCTTTTTCGAATTAGAGATATGAAAATATAAGTGCATTTTGTGGTATAAATGAATTTTAGACATGTAGGAAATATTGGCTTTATTAACTTGCATTGAGATTTGAATAATTGAAATCCTTAAAATGAGGGTTTAGATATTTAAAATATTTTTGTAGAATATGTTTGGTTGTTAACTTTTGTAAAGAGAACATAAGAATTGTGGCGATATATTCACATTATTTGGGTTTAATGTTTATGGGGTAAGGAATACTCCATGTATATGGGTTCACTTTCCTAGTCACATAAGGGTAATTGTTTTTGGTCACTGTGACAAAATAATAGAAGCATCGAGGATGTTTATTGTTCTTTACAAGTGAATAGTGTCTCCTGCAAGGAAATTGATTAAACAATGCATTTGCTCATTTATAGAATGGAAGGAGTTAGATTTGTTATAATCACGATTCTACGTATTTGACCTCTAAGCATAAACACTACACACATATACATGTAGAAAAAACAAGGTATCTAGTAGTATGTTATTTTCATTGATTTATTTTTAACTCTCTTGATCCACCTCACTACATCAGAAACTATTTTTCTTAGTAGCTTCTCCCAATCTCTCTTTTAGATTCAAGTCTTCCTATTTTTTTATGAGAAAAAAAGAAGGAAAATTTCTTGAGAACATGATCTTTGTTACACTATATATAACTGAAGTGAGATTTTCCATGTCAGGTAAAATTCACTGACCTCTTTATGTGTATATCAAATGTGTAAGCTACTATGTTCTTGGTTTTTCTTTTTATATTTTTTCTGAATAGGGTCTAATGGTGAGTAGTACATTTCATCATATGTTGGGTGCAATTTTGACCTGTTATTGCGCAATCTATACTTTCCCAAAGCCTAAAGGAAAGTAGGCTTAGATTGACATAACATAAAGGTATTCCTATCACTATAACCCCAATAGGGTACCTCTTTCTCTTTAGGAGAATGATAAATCCACTCCAAGGAAGACGTCCCAAGACATAGGGGGTTTGAGGAAAGGGAAGAGGTAAGGCTAACCACCCCTCTCTCTAGGTCACTCAAAACTGACTTAAGTCTTGTTGGATGAAGCAAAGGAGAATAAAGTGTACCTTCCCCTTACCAATACAACAAAAAAAGTTATGGAAACAACAAGTGATGATGAATGATTCAAAAAGACTTCAATTTTATAGAGATGAATGCTACCAGTCAATGTATGAAACAAGTGATAAATATATAGAAGTAGTAATTAATTAATGACAATTGTGATAACATCTAGAAAATGCACATGAATAGGAAATATAACAAGATATTGTGAAGTCTTGAAATGATAACACTTGTCTCATACAATTTCTAGATATATGTCAATCAGAAAATAAACTCTAATAGGTTGTCATTGATAACTATAGCAACAACAAAATAAATTAATTTCAACAATAGTAAAATTTTCAGAAAAGTATTTAGAAAGGAAATTTGATGCAAACTTTAGTCTTGGTTGATTGTACCTTGACTTATACAATTTCTAGATTGATTTAAGTGGTTAAACAAGTCTAGATAGGCTGCAAAATGATGGTTGTAGCAATGATTATATAAGCAACAACTTAGTGGTTAGTATTCCTAGACTAGGTTAGCAAGTTAGTTTAGGTTAGTAGGGTATTAGGTAGAGAGATTGATTTTGAAGTTTTATGATTCTTGTTAAGAAACAAGGGTTGAATAATAGTGTCTTTTAGGGGTAAATGCAGTCAATGTGGGCAACTCCTTCTAAGGCTGCAAATTAATGATGATGCACAAAATTCTAATAGGTAAAAAGTATAGGAGCAGTAGTAACTTAAGTCCTCCTAGAATTTGACCTCAAGAGACAAAATGCTAGGGTGTAGGAAATTCTAGGCTATAGAGCCTTGCTCTCCTTATCCTTTTTATGGAATAAAAATTATGCAACAATAACCAAGTACAAAACCCTTAGAGTGCTAGAAATTTAGAGCTCTAGGGTTTCACTAGTTACTAGATAAATTTAGAGAAAGCTTAGCAAATAAAATGTAAGAAAGTAGAAACTTAAGTTTCTTACTTCAAGCATTAAATACACCATGCAATTTCATACAGGACAAAATTATGCCAGGTTACACTTCTAGGAAAGTGCTCAATCCATATCAGAAAGGGATCATGAAAGATCAAAGGCTAAAAATACTAACTCAAAGAGTTTGAAGTTTGACTACCTTGGATGTCATCAATCCCCAAAGTCTGAGAAGGGATGAACAAGAATCTATAGGACGACTGACAACTTATTAAGGGAAAGTTGAAAGACTGAGATAATAAACTTCTTCTTAAGGTATTCAAACTACCCTTAAATTCTAATAGAAAGCTTCACCCTAGAGAAAAATTGAGACAAGATACATGTTCCCCAACTATATGCTTAGTGACATAACGAGGTAAAGTGATTGGAGGGAGCTGGACAACCTTGTCACAAGTATCCTACTTCAGGAAATAAATGTCCTCACCCTTATCAAGATTTGAGCAAACGGTGGTTGATAATCTTCTTCATATAATAAATCCAAGTGATAAAGGAATACTCATCAAAATCCTCAATGTATGACCAAAAATCATCAGGAGAACATAGAACTAGGTCACCCTTGGGTGCTTGGAAAAATTATGTAACTATATCATCTCCTTGTTGCCAAATGTAAAAATTAGTAGCAACTTTATCAGATAGTTGTAAAGGAAACATTTTGAAATGAACCTCAATGTCATAAATGGGATCCCCATCATACCTAATCACATCCCATTTATGTCTCCCAACATGTATGAACTCGTAAATATTATTAACCATGTCATTTACTTCATCATAACACGAAGGGATTTTCGAGGGCTCCTCTAACAGTTTTTCACTTTCCAAATCACAAAATAAAGCATATTCAAAATCTTAGAAAGGGTAATAACTTATCGTAGTCACTTCTTCCTATACAGGAGTGTCAAAGACTTGGATGACTTCATCAAATGAAAGATAAATCATCAGCGCCTCATCCTCATGAATTTCCCCTACATCTCCAGCTTCAGAATATAGAGGGTCTAGCTTGTCCAAGTATTCAATTTCTTCTTCACCTTTTGAATCACAGAAAAGGGTATCATCAAAAAACTAAAAAGGAAAGTAACTAACCTCATCTTCTTATTTTTGTGTAGGAGGAATAGGATCTGGGATGGATTCATGAGAGGGAGGATCACACTTTAATACCTCATCATCATGTTTTTTATCATTAGGCTCTTGCTCTTCAGCCAGGTATTCATTATCCTTAGTAGAAGCATGAGTGAACTCATGCTCTTCCTCATGGGATTGGAAACCTTCATTAGGATCCCTCTCCTCAACCTCTTGTTGTTCGATGACTTGTTCCCTTATTTCTTGGAATTTACTAACAAATATCTCAACGAAAACTAATCTCTCCAGACTAAGAGTATATGGGGTATCTTTGGGGTCATCAACTTTGATTTCTAGAGTAAAGAGGTGTTCTCCCTTCAACAAGGAGATATTTTCATTGATTTTTATATCCATGTGATAAGCTTCTTGTATTTTCCTTGGCCCTTTTTCACTGAGGAGAAACCCTAATTTCACTAAGAGTGCATTGGTATAGAGGAAAATGAGGTACTTGTCTTCAGGATGATGGCTTCTAGGAATTTTTTGTAGCAAATTCTCAAACTTGGTATGGAATTCCTTGACAATATCGTTCTTAGTTTTTTTTATGTACTCGAGTCTTTTACCATCATGTGGATATATTCTAATTTAGTACCCCATTTCTCTAGAAAAGTTTCTTCTAACTGGTTCATAGATGTGATGCTAGCATTAGGGAGAACACCATACCACTTCCTAGCATTTCCATGAAGAGTGGTAGAGAAAAGTTTCATTTCCAAATCTTCAACATCATCACTGATAGGGTGGATTTGAAATAAAGCACAAAAATTATCCATGAGATCTTTGACCCTAACCCCATCATTACTAGTGAATCTAGGGAGCCTATTTTCATACCTCGTAGGCCTTTGTCGAAGGTAAATAGGAATTCCACTCATATCTAAGGGTTTAAAAGTATCTGGGTCCCATTAAGAAGCCATGGTTGTATTTTTCCTTAGTGGATTCATTCGAGGAAAGTTGACTCGATGTTCCCCGACAACAGCGCCAAAATGTTTATCACCCAATCTATAATTTCCCAAAGCCTAAAGGAAAGTAGGCTTAGATTGACGTAAGATAGAGGTATTCCTATCACTGTCACCCTAATAGGGTACCTCTTTCTCTTTAGGATAAAGATAAATCCACTCCAAGGGAGACTTCCCAAGACCTAGGGGGTTTGGGGAAAGGGAAGAGGTAAGGCTAACCACCCCTCTCTTTAGGTAACTCAAAACAGACTTAAGTATTGTTGGATGAAGCAAAGGATAATAAAGTGTACTTTCCCTTAACCAATACAACAACAAAAGTTATGGCATAACCAAGTGATGATGAATTCTTCAACAAGACTTCAAGTTTATAGAGATGACTGATAGCAATCAATGTATAAAGCAAGTGATAAATATATAGCAATAGTGTAACATACCCAACCACCCATAGGTTGGCTATGCTACCTGCAAGCCCTCCCTCAGACTTCTTTCTCTTTTTGATACCTTATTTAGTTGTTAAGGATGAATAAGAGAACATATTTAATCACATGTAGTGCAATATCCAACAAGCATGTGTAATCTAGAGATTATGTTAAAAGATAATTAATATACACAACGGAAATACATTCATACACATGTATATGATAATTAAATTCCACAACGGAAATACATTCATACACAGATAGTAATATCACGACAGAGAGAACTTATCTTTAAGAAAGGTGACATCAACTGGCTATAGACCAAGGACGTTCCACCCAACCGTAGACACTATTTCTCCAAATATCAATAGCAGTGTCACCCCCGAGCCAGGGATATCAATCCACAAGGACAGTTTGAGAGTGTAATTGGGTTCCCAAACCAGTTAACTCTCATGCTCTCATAGGTTTCCCGACACCCACAACAATCCAAGTACCCAACTCTCTTCTACCTAGCTTGTGCCACCTGAGAGAATGGACCTCCACCCTTCTCTGCCACGCAGTCCCTCAGGCAGTCCTTCTCCTTCCTGCCAGGGCTTCCAACATAGCTCGTCCAGAATATCAATGCTAGAACTCTCAGAACTCCCAGTTGTGATCAAAACAGGGAACTATATAATTCATTTTAGACATGCAGGCTCCAAGTCACGGCTGGATCACACCAACAACCACTAGAACCAACTATTCCATGGCTAGTTCTTCAACATCTTTGTTTCCTTTCTCTTTTCCAACCAAGATGCAGGTGACGATGGTTCGATGAATGGGTCAGGGAGTGCATGTTAGTGCATGCATGGGAGTGTGTGAGGAAGGAACATGTGAGTGAACAGGAAAACAATGCACAAGTCATCAGTTGAGGCCCCCCATCAGACCAGAGGTGGGTTTAAGTAACCTCATGGGGAAAACGATAACCTCTTGGCCTTCCCCAATAAGTTCACATAACCCAGCCCCTCCCTTAGACAAAAAGAGTAATAATAAAATAGGAACAACACTTAGTCCCCGAATCTCCCTCTCTTGTGCAATCATAGCCCATTATAACTCTATTCCTTGTCTGTCTAGCAACCAACGATGTGTTTATTATTATTAATGATCAAAACATTACATTTCTTGGTCATACTGACCCTTTAATAAAAATTTTGTCACTCAGGCCTCTCAACATTGTAACAATACATTTATTTAAAAATGGGGGTTCAAAACCTAGGGTATTACATCCCCTCCCCCTTATTTTGGTACTGTCCTCAGTGTATATACAAACAAAGATCAAAATCTCAAATTTATTCAAAAAACTGTGGGTAGTCTGCCCGCATGGCATCTTCATGCTCCCATGTAGAATCTTCAGGACTGTAGCAGGTCCACTGAACTTTTTCTAGTTCTATAACTTGATTCCTATGCATTTTGACTTTTCTATCCAATACCCACACTGGCTAAACCTGAAAGTCTCCCTGCATCTCTACCTAAATCAGATGCCAACCAATAACATGGTTAGGATCATGTACATATTTCTTTAGTAAAGATACATGAAATACATTATGCACATTCATGGAAGCAGGTAATGCAAGCATGTATGCAATTGGCCCTATTATGTCCAATATTTCAAATGGAACATAGAATCTGGCTGCCAGCTTTGTACAACTACCCAATTTCAAGGATATTTTCTTGGGATTCACTTTCAAAAGTACATGCTCCCCTACTTTAAATTCTCTATTTGTCCTGTTATTTTCTACATAAACTTTCTATATATCCTAAGATGCCTTTAAATTTTGCTTAATCTTGACCACCTGGTCTTCCATGTCCTTGACCAACTCTGGACCAAGTAGCACTCTATCTATTGGGTTGTCCAAACTCACTAGAGTATTTCATTTCCTGTCATACAAGGCTTAAAATGGGCTCATTCTCAATGAAGCTTGATACCCATTGTTATATGAAAACTCAACCAAGTGTAAGTAATCTTCCCACTTAGATGAATTATCCATCACATACAATCTCAGCATGTCTTCAATGATTGGATTGACCCTTTCTGTTTTCCCATCTATCCGGGGATGATATGTTGTGCTAAAGTTTAGATTTGTTCCAAATCCTTTAAACAATCCCCTCCAAAAATTGGAGGTAAACTTCGTATCTCTGTCTGAGATGATTGTGCTAGGTATCCCATGAAACCTAACAATTTCCTTCATGAAAATATCTGCAATATTAGATGTTGTATGTGTTGTCTTCACAGGCACAAAATGAGTAGCCTTTGTTAATTTGTCAACCACCACCATGATTGAATCGTGTTTCTTATTCGTTCTGGGTAATCCTGTGATGAAATCCATGGTGATCACTTCCCATTTCTTCTCTGGAATTGGCAATGGCTAAAACAAACCCACTGGTTGCCTATGCTCAACCTTCACCTTTTGACATTCCATACATCGAGAGATGTAATCAACAACATCCTTCTTCATTCCCGACCAAAAGAACTTGCTTCTTACTGCTGTAATTGTTTTCTCATAACCGATATGTCTAGCATAAGGAACATCATGCATTTCCTTTAGTACCAAATTCCTCGGTTTTCCAGAACTAGAAACATAGATTCTATTTTTATGCATGAGTAATCCATATTCCTTTATCTCATACTCTTTTACTTTTTGTTGTACATTTCCTTGTTGTAAGTTTTCCTTTACCTATAGGTAACGTTGATCTGTAACAAGACCATCTAAAAATTTTCGCTTCAATTCTGACTGATGTATACTGACAACAATAGCATGCATGAAATGCACTCTTCTACTAAGTGCATCAACAACTTTATTCTTTTTTCCCTTGAGATGCTTTATATCGAAGTCATATTCACTTAAAAATTCTAGCCATCTTGTTTGCCTGGTGTTCAAGGTCGGTTGTTCAAAAAGATACTTCAAACCAATTTGGTCTGTCCTTAATTCAAATTTCTTCCCCATGAGATAATGCCTCCACATCCTTAAGGCATGAACAATGGCAACAAGTTCCAATTCGTGCGTCACATGGTTCTTATCATGTTCCTTAATCTTTCTAGACTCATATCCAATGACATGTCCATTTTGTGTGAGGACTCTCCCAAGTCCTTCCTTACAAGAGTTTGTACATACCACAAAAATTTCATTTGGGTCAACAATCGTTAATACAAGTGCACTAGCAAGTAATTCCTTCAACAAATTAAAATTATTTTCACACTTGAGTGTCCATTCAAATTTAGCCCCCTTCTTTTGCAAAGAAGTGATGGGATGAACAATCTTAGAGAACCCTACTATGAACCTTCTATAGTAGCCAACTAATCCCATAAAAGATATGACGTATGACACATTTATGGGTGTTGGCCATCCTCTAATGGATTCAATCTTCTCTGGATCTACATATTTAATCACATGTAGTGCAATAGCCAACAAGCATGCGTAATCTAGAGATTATGTTAAAAGATAATTAATATACACATCGGAAATACATTCATACACATGTATATGATAATTAAATTACACAATGGAAATACATTCATACACAGATAGTAATATCACGACAGAGAGAACTTATCTTTAATAAAGGTGACATCAACTGGCTATAGACCAAGGACGTTCCACCCAACCGTAGACACTATTGCTCCAAATATCAATAGCAGTGTCACCCCCGATCCAGGGATATCAATCCACAAGGACAATTCGAGAGTGTAATTGGGTTCCCAAACTAGTCAGCTCTCAGGCTCTCATAGGTTTCCCGACAGCCAAAACAATCCAAGTACCCAACTCTCTTCTACCTAGCCTATGCCACCCGAGAGAATGGACCTCCACCCTTCTCTGCCACGCAGTCCCTCAGGCAGTCCTTCTCCTTCCTGTCAGGGCTTCCAACATAGCTCGTCCAGAATATCAATGCTAGAACTCTCAAAACTCACAGTTGTGATCAAAACATGGCACTATATAATTCATTTCATACATGAAGGCTCCAGGTCACGGCTGGATCACACCAACAACCACTAGAACCAACTATTCCATGGCTAGTTCTTCAACATCTCTGTTTCCTTTCTCTTTGCCAACCAAGATGCAGGTGACGATGGTTCGATGAATGGGTCAGGGAGTGCATGGTAGTGCATGCATGGGAGTGTGTGACGAAGGAACAGGTGAGTGAACAGGAAAACAATGCACAAGTCATCAGTCGAGGCCCCCCATCAGACCAGAGGTGGGTTTAAGTAATCTCATGGGGAAAACAAGAACCTCATGGCCTTCCCCAATAAGTTCACGTAACCCATCCCCTCCCTTAGACAAAAAGGGTAATAAGAAAACAGGATCAACACTTAGTCCCTGAATCTCCCTCTCTTGTGGAATCATAGCCCATTATAACTCTAGTCCTTGTATGTCTAGCAACCAACGATGTGTTTATTATTATTAATGATCAAAACATTACATTTCTTGGTCATACTGGCCCTTTCATAAAAAATTTGGCACTCAGGCCTCTCAACATTGTAACAATACATTTATTTAAAAATGGGGGTTCAAGACCTAGGGTTTTACATCCCCTCCCCTTTATTTTGGTACTATCCTCAGTGTATATACAAACAGAGATCAAAATCTCAAATTTATTCAAAAAACTGTGAGTAGTCTACCCGCATGGCATCTTCATGCTCCCATGTAGCATCTTCAGGACTGTAGCAGGTCCACTAAACTTTTGCTAGTTCTATAACTTGATTCCTACACATTTTGAATTTTCTATCCAATACCCACACTGGCTAAACCTGAAAGTCTCCCTGCATCTCTACCTAAATCAGATGCCAACCAATAACATGGTTAGGATCATGTACATATTTCTTTAGTAAAGATACATGAAATACATTATGCACATTCATGGAAGCAGGTAATGCAAGCATGTATACAATTGGCCCTATTATGTCCAATATTTCAAATGGAACATAGAATCTGGCTGCCATCTTTGTACAACTACCCAATTTCAAGGATATTTTCTTGGGATTCACTTTCAAAAGTACATGCTCCCCTACTTTAAATTCTCTATTTGTCCTGTTCTTTTCTACATAAACTTTCTATCTATCCTAAGATGCCTTTAAATTCTGCTTAATCTTGACCACCTGGTCTTCCATGTCCTTGACCAACTCTGGACCAAGTAGCACTCTATCTGTTGGGTTGTCCAAACTCACTAGAGTATTTCATTTCCTGTCATACAAGGATTCAAATGGGCTCATTCTCAATGAATCTTGATACCCATTGTTATATGAAAACTCAACCAAGTGTAAGTAATCTTCCCACTTAGATGAATTATCCATCACATACATTCTCAGCATGTCTTCAATGATTCGATTGACGCTTTCTTTTTTCCCATCTATCCGGGGATGATATGTTGTGCTAAAGTTTAGATTTGTGCCAAATCCTTTAAACAATCCCCTCCAAAAATTGGAGGTAAACTTCGTATCTCTGTCTGAGATGATTGTGCTAGGTATCCCATGAAACCTAACAATTTCCTTCATGAAAATATCTGCAATATTAGATGTTGTATGTGTTGTCTTCACAGGCACAAAATGAGTAGCCTTTGTTAATTTGTCAACCACCACCATGATTGAATCGTGTTTCTTATTCGTTCTGGGTAATCCTGTGATGAAATCCATGGTGATCACTTCCCATTTCTTCTCTGAAATTGGCAATGGCTACATCAAACCCACTGGGTGCCTATGCTGAGCCTTCACCTTCTGACATTCCATACATCGAGAGATGTAATCAACAACATCCTTCTTCATTCCCGACCAAAAGAACTTGCTTCTTACTGTTGTAATTTTTTTCTCGTAACCGAGATGTCTAGCATAAGGAACATCATCCATTTCCTTTAGTAACAAATTCCTCGGTTTTCTAGAACTAAAAACATAGATTCTATTTTTATGCATGAGTAATCCATCTTCCTTTATCTCGTACTCTTTTACTTTCTGTTGTACATTTCCTTGTTGTAAGTTTTCCTTTACCTGTAGGTAACGTTGATCTGTAACAAGACCATCTAAAATTTTTCGCTTCAATTCTGACTGATGTATACTGACAACAATAGCATGCATGAAATGCACTCTTCTACTAAGTGCATCAACAACTTTATTCTCTTTTCCCTTGATATGCTTTATATCGAAGTCATATTCACTTAAAAATTCTAGCCATCTTGTTTGCCTGGTGTTCAAGGTCGGTTGTTCAAAAAGATACTTGAAACCAATTTGGTCTGTCCTTAATTCAAATTTAGTCCCCATGAGATAATGCCTCCACATCCTCAAGGCATGAACAATGGCAACAAGTTCCAAGTCGTGCGTCACATAGTTCCTATCATGTTCCTTAATCTTTCTAGACTCATATCCAATGACATGTCAATTTTGTGCGAGGACTCTCCCAAGTCCTTCCTTACAAGAGTCTGTACATACCACAAAAAATTCATTTGGGTCAAAAATATTTAATACAAGTGCACTAGTAAGTAATTCCTTCAACAAATTAAAATTATTTTCACACTTGAGTGTCCATTCAAATTTATCCCCGTTCTTTTGCAAACAAGTGATGGGATGAACAATCTTAGAGAACCCTACTATGAACCTTCTATAGTAGCCGACTAATCCCATAAAAGATATGACGTATGACACATTTATGGGTGTTGTCCATCCTCTAATGGATTCAATCTTCTCTGGATCTACTGTTATGCCCTTCTCTGAAATAATGTGTCCCAAGTAATGGATCTTCTTTTGATAAAAATAACACTTACTCAACTTGGCATACAATGGATGTTCTCTCAGTACCTGCAACACCAATCTCAAGCAATGTTCATGCTCCTCTTCAAACTTAGAATAGATAAGTATGTCATCCAGGATTACTATGAAAAACTTGTCCAGATAATTTCTGAATATGCCATTCATTAATCACATGAATACAGCTGGTGCATTGGTCAGTCCAAAAGGCACCACTACAAATTCATAATGCCCATTGTTGTGCCTCTTTCGTCACCTAAGTGAGCAAAACAGAGGTGCTTATAAGCTTATTTGGGTTAGCTAAGCAAGATAGATGTAAAGGAAAGGGTTAGAGAAAGAAATATAATAGAACAAGCTAAGAATTAAACTAAGAAATAAAAGAACAACTAAACTATTGAGCATAAGGACATAAGAACAAAAAACCAATAAGACTCATGTCACCAATGGCAAGGATTATATTAGTGAAAGAAAACACCGAGAAGAAAGAGGACTATGAGTCCCTTCTTCCTCCAAGGGAGGGCTCCTGGACCCCCACAAATAAGCTCTTCTTACAACTTTGAATGAAATGGTGAAACAATCCCAAGCTAATCCACTCAAGAGGTGAGATGGATTTCCCAATGTAATGGTGCTAGTATACTCTTGTTGAGAATAGAGGATTCCTCAAGAGAATAGTAGTAGAATAACTTTGCTAATGAATTCCTTAAAAATGAAGTGCCCCCATGTCCTTGTTTTATAGCACCTCTTTGAGGTATTGTGCAACCAGCTTGTAGTGTGAAAATAGGCTATTTAGGGCATTTTTAGGTCTTTGACCAGCCACCCAGTTGGATTCAACCGAGATTTGGGTGTCAAATCAACTTGGAAGTTGAACCAGAAGTGGGTGGGAGGCCAACCAATCTCATAAATGCATCGTTCTTATATGTGTGCTAATTTTAACGACCACAGTCGCGCATCTTGTGCATGTGTTCTTTTCCCGCGTTTCTGAATTGTGCATGTGCGCGCGCTCTATGTACTCATAGTGCACTTTAATTTTATCACTGGTTGTATAGTTTTGGACCTTTTGGAAATTCTTTTGTGGTAATTTTAGTCCATGGGTGACCTCATAACTGTTTGAAGCTGCTGGATTCTTGTAACCATTTGCGGACGAAATTTCAGTGATAACAGATGCCCCCTAATGGATGAGGTTAGGAGCATACGTATAGCCGAAATTCATCAATGTTTCTTCTACTGAGAGTGTCATTGTAAGAGAGAGAGATAGTGAGAGTATCAAGAGTGGCCCCATTGGATGAAGAAGGGAACTTGTAGGACCCAACCTTCCATAAGGTGTGTAAAAATAAACTGTGTACAAACGTGGCGGGCATGACCCATGCTCATGTCATGTAACTCAAAAAAGAATGGTGTTTGTATAGTAATTGAAAATGTGTGTTGATGTAGACAATTGCAGTGACCTCAGGGGTGATCATGATAAAGGAAGAAGACAATTATATGGAGGAACATACTCTGAACAGTAGGCAGTGATACTTGTAAGAAGTATCATATATTCTATAGGCATTGATAGCCTAGCCAAGTTCAGAGGTCTTCGACAAATATAAGAAATAACTGCAATAGTCGCAAAGTAAGACCCACCATAACATGAGAAAGTGTTGAAGTCGAATGTTATGGGGGTTAACGATAACAAGGAGCAATGATGGTTCTCCCTGTGCCATCTGAGACCTCTCATTGGAAAGGTAATGAGAGTCAAGATACTGTCTCCCTTCTGGAAACAGTGATGATGTCGACGGAAAAAAAGGGGGATGCGACTCCAAGAAGCAAAGGGCTTCGTGAAATCTACTAGGTGAGGTGAGGAGTGGAGGAGGTACATGGATGAATTCAATATGTGTGGAGATTCAAGACTTCCCTTGGTTGGGGATATATGCGAAGTATAAGTGGCCACAACCACTGAACAAGGTCGAGTGTCAGGGGGACAACAAGACGTGGGATAAGTTGTGCCAGAGGCGGGACAAAGTGAACAAACTTAGAGGGCAGAGGTAAGTGTCCTGTGGGATACTCGAAGTATATGGACGATGTTAATAGGATTAGATGATAAGAAGTGCCCCAAACAAGGGTGACCTGGCTAGCATTTTCCAAAAAAGGGAAGAAGGTCGCCAAAGGTGATGACAAAAAGATATGTAAATGCAGGAAACAAAGGCTTATTACAATTTATCAAATGAATAAAGAATAATTTGGGATGAGTGTACAAATATAGAAATGGGTGGCACCCCAATGTAATATTGTTGGACCGGCGAGGGAGCCATTTGCTTGGAGAAATGGTGGAGGTGGGGGCCCCATGGGTGGGTTTTTGTATGAGGTAGATGAAATGGAGAGAATTTTTTGAATGGGAAAACTGATTGTGGATGAAATGGAGGGTTAATGATACTGTGGAGGCACAGTCAAAATAGAACCTTGAAGAGATAATCTGGGATTCCATTTGGGAAAGCTAGCAAAATGAGGAGGAGTATGTGGCTGATTCATGACATGATGTAAGACTATTGGGACTCCCATCCCTAAAGAGTTGAAAAACAACATGAGTGTCAATGTGCCAAAGGGTGCTATGAATGGGACAACTCATGTGGGGGAGAGTAATACCTGGTGACAGTGCCTCAAATGCAATGGAGGTTTCAGTACTACAGAGCCGGAGATGGGGATCCTAGAGGCAAATGTCAGAGGGTGTGACTGGAGATGCAATTGAGATTTAGAGAGAATGATTACATGCCAGTGTTGATTATATACCTGAAGGGGTTGCATTTATGTATGATTACCAAGTACCTGAACACATGAAAACCAAATACCCGATGTGAACAATATCTGAATAGAATCGAACATACAATCATTTATTTAATAATATTGAACATGAGAATTTGTACTTGGATGGGGTATGGAAAAATGGCGCCCCAGGGGCTAAGGATAAAAAATGGCCCGGGGACTGTCTTGATGTAGATGACAAGATGTTGATCCCGTGTTTGAAGACAGATCGAAAAACGGACACCCGGAATGGTGTTTGGAAGTTTGGCGGAAAGGCCTATATATAGTTGTAGGGCCCACATTGCCACCTCATTTTTACTTGCTGTCAGAGTGACTGGACAAGAGGTATTTAGAGGAGATTTGGAGATTTTGGGAGAACAAGACAACGGATTCAAGACCAGCGAGATTCAGGTTAGTAGTCTTATCGTACTGTATAGAAGTAGGTTTCCAATTTGTGGGCAGGGCCTGTACGGAGGGTTGTACAGGGGTTTTTATGGGTGTGGGCCCCCAGTGCGTGGGCGATCCGGAAATATGTGCACACGGGTGCACGCTTGTTATCTGGATAACCGCGCATGGGTGTGCCCGTAGGGGGGACAAAGGCGTGCATGATATGCGCACCTATTTTCTACACAACTGTGCATGAGTGCACGACTGTGTAGTGGACAGGGGCATTGTGATGTGTACCTATGTTTGTGACAGGGGTGCATGGAGGTGCCCCTGTAGGGTGGACAAGAACACATGCATGCACGCCTATGAGGTGGGTAGGCGCGCATGCGTGCATGCTTGTGGGGTGAATAGGCGCGCATATGTGCGGGCCTCTGAGGTGGACAGGCGCGCATGCGTGCGTGCTTGTGGGGTGAACATGCGTGCATATGTGTGCACCTATGGGTTAAACAATCGCACCTTGGGGGAAAGGATGATGGGTGCAAAACTTACATTTTTTAGAGATTTTAATGTTTTTTATGGTCAATATGGCTGATTGTTATCGGACAAATCGGTAGGTGTGGAAACTAACTAATCTCCCTAGATCCACCTAGATCTAGAAAAAAACATACCAGAACATGATGCTTTCCTTAAGTTTTAAATATTGAATTTACTAACTAAAGAGGGATGGGTGACATACCATTTAAATGTCGCTTCCTCTCGCCATCACCATCCTAGCTCCGTTCCAATGCTCATACAATGATGATCCTGCAAAAGAACGCAACCAACCAAAGTGATAGTAATAGAATAAACTCAATATAAACCTATGTATGTGATCAAGGAGTCATACAATAAAACACAACAAGCTTTATAGGAAAGATTCATATTACTGTATCATATTAAATGTGAAAGAGAGATTACAACCATGGCGTTGATTTTGTAAGGTCCCTTCCAACTTTCCTTTGTTCCCCACACACTTTCACTCCAATAATTATGAGACCAAGGATCTGATAGCTACTCACAATCTATCTTGACAAAGAAAATCTCAAAGCCACTCCAACCAAGATGATAATTCCAAGCCAACCAATGATAACTTTCTCCATGAGAACTCCTCTCCTTTTATAATTTGAAGAGGATAAGGTGAGGAGGTTAGGATGATCCCACTAAATCATGAAAGAAAGTAAGATCCAAACCATTCGGATGCCACCTCACCATAGAAGTTTCTCCTTCTAGAAGATTCGAGAAAACGCTTGTTTTTCCCACGTGTAGGCATTCTCGCACCCTGCCTATAGAGAAACCTGCAAACATATCGCACCCTAGCTATGGTGCAACCTACGAGAATCAGGCATTCTCGCACCCTTCCTATATAGCAACTTGCGAACTTCCTTTTTTACAGGGTTTTTACAAGGGAAAATGCAACTTATTTTCTCAGGAAAATTTCTTCTCCCTTCTCTCTTCAGGAACTCAGGCCACTGACCCCTCTGAAGGCCACATATAGGTTTACATCATTAACAGTCATAGGGATGATGAAAATAATGTGTAATAGAGAGCCCCCCAAAGTATGAAGTTAGAACAGAGTGATAATTGAAATACTTTGTCGAGTGTGTGTAGGGAACAAGAAACAGTCGGTCGGAAAACTGCCAACAAACAACAAAATACAGTACAATAATATATCATCACTGAGGTAGGCATTCCCATACTCATAATACAAATTACTCAAAGAATAAATGTCGACATGCGAAGATCCATGTCAAGTAAGACAGGTCATGGCCACCAA
>JZKD02S1696335.1:388298-399472 GCA_000966675.3 Picea glauca
AATTCCTGGATAATGAGTTGAAGTCGACAAGAAAAGATTCATCACAGGAGGGCCTTAATGTATCCCACATCAATGACATGAAACAAGTAACAAGATTTGATGTAGATCAGAGTAATAAGTGATTCAGGACTGACTCAGGGATGGCCGACGTAATAGAAGGCTTAAAAACTACATAAATGGTCGACGCAATAGAAGGCTTTCCGGGTTGAACTTCTCTTTGAACATATTGACGACATGACAACTGTCTTTGAAACACTGAATCAACAACAAGGATCACATACCAATTTGTAATCTTATAAAGGAGTATGATCAGGAGACAAGTGGATTTTCCAACCTATACACAAAGAAAGTGAAAGGGTTTCATGTTCAAAAGTGACTCTTTCATGAAATACAGGTTTAGACACAATTCTTTCCCAATTTTTCCCCCACCATTTCTGGCGAGTACCTCTTTATTTTTACACAAGCTTGAGGAGGATAACATATTCTTGTAATGTAAGCTCATCCTTTGGATGAGTCCCTCGGAGTATGGTTAACGAACCCTAAGAAGGAGTGGTTCAGTCCCATTTCAGGTCTATCGATATTTGTTTAACGAGTCCAAAGATAGAAAACTCGAAGGTTTTTCATGATTATAGAGTCTGGGAAAACACTTAAAAGAGAACTCTCTCAGTTCATTTTTCATGAAGTAGTTTGATGAGACCGAAAAAGAGATAAACTATCGCTCAACAGACTTTTTCTTCAAATACTTTAATGAGCATGAAAAGAACAAGGTCGCTCGGCAATCTTTTCATGTTTAGAGAGTCTGAAAAGAGATTAATGGGAACTCCAGGGGGTTCCTTTTTCGTATTATCTTTACAATTCTGAAAAAGTGATAAAAGTATACTTGGTTACATTCTCATTGATTTATGAGCACGAGAAAGAACAAATACTAAGCTCGGTAACTTATTCTCATGTATTTACGAGCATGAGAAAGAACAAAGACTAAGCTCGGGATTGTTTTTATTTTTACGCAAGCTTTAAAACAAAACTGTTTTTATTTTTATGCAAGCTTTAAAACAAAACAAAACTATGCTTGGGATAGATTTTAATTTTTACACAAGCTTAAAAACTAAACAAAACTATGCTTGGACCTGGTTTCATTTTTACACAAGATTGAACCAGAGGGAACTATGCTTGAGGTAAGTGGTTTCATTTTTACACAAGCTTGAACCATATAAAACTATGCTTGTGACTTCCCAATGCATAACACATGGAAGGTTGGTACTTAGCCCCCAGCTTAATAAACTAGCAGCTCTACTTCAGCATGAAGTTCAAAGGCTGGAAGTATTTCCCCCCAATATTTCTTTCATCCAACGACAAAGGCGGAGGAAATTAAGCATCAAATACTAGACAAAGGACTTGACTCAATCAGAGAGGGGGAAAACTATTTCATTTTTTAACGATCTTGACATAGAAACAAGAACTATGCTCGTAACCTCTGTTTCATTTTTTAACGAGGTTGCCACAAAGACAAAAAAACTATCCTTGGTCTGCGAAACCAGATATTCTGAGTTCGATCCTCAGTATGTTTTCCAATTTTGTTATCGCACAAATTGGTAGGTGTAGACACTAACTGATCTCCCTAGATCCACCTATATCTAGAACAAAACACACCAGAACATGACGCTTTCCTTAAGTTTTAAATATTGAATTTACTAACTAAAGAGGGATGGGTGACATACCATTTAAATGTCGCTTCTTCTCACCATCGCCATCCTAGCTCCATTCCAACGCTCATACAATGATGATCCTGCAAAAGAACGCAACCAACCAAAGTGATAGTATTAGCATAAACTCAATATAAACCTATGTATGTGATCAAGGAGTCATACAATAAAACACAACAAGATTTATAGGAAAGAATCATATTACTGTATCATATTAAATGTGAAAGAGAGATTACAACCATGGCCTTGATGTGGTAAGGTCCCTTCCAACTGTCCTTCGTTCCCCACACACTTGCACCTAGTGCGCAAGAGCCGCGACTAAGGCAGTAGTCGATGATTTTGGTTCGCCACGGTGGTGGTGAGGGTGGCCATTTTTTCATGGCTGAGGCATCACAAGTGTGGAGATAGATGTCGTAGATCATATTGCAGTATCCATACTATGGTGTTGACTTTCGAGGTGATATAAATATGGTGTTACCTCTAGGGGAGGTGTTTGATCACTGAGGTATGTTTGTGATTTTGATATGTTGATTTTTGAGATAGCATGACATATGTATTTTGTATAGATGTTGATACTATCATTTGGTTGTTTGTATGTGTATATGTGGGACCTTGCGGGCGTGAGGTTGAGTTGATGAGAGCGTCGGCTCGACAGGAGCTAGGGAAACCACCGTGGAGAGGGTCGCGGGTGGGAGAGAGATGTCGACGTGAGGATGCTGAGGAGAGACCAGCCGGTGATGAGAGTAGAGTTAGGAGACGCCATTTTGATGACCCTGGTGCCGGGCCATTGCATGCTCCTCCGGCGAAGGTCGGGGGAGGTTTTGAGGATATTCATCACCGCTTGGAGGTGGTGCTATAGGGTGTGCCTAAGGGCATGTGGTCATGAATCCAGGATGAGGGCATCCTAGAGAAGTGTGTGGGAGTTCCACTGATGTGGCGAGCCATGGTGCAACGAGTAACAGTAGTAGGTGTTGCGATGATTGGGTGGTTACCTCCTGGTCCAGAGAGACTAGTAGTGGGTGGGGCACCAATGCCTGAGGGAGGGGCAGGATGTGGTGCTCTAGAGGCACCTTGAGTGTCACTCTATGTATTTTTGTATTTTTGTATATACGTTGGTGAGCCCATTTTGGTGTAGTGGCACCAGTTTTGTACCGAGCTGCTTTACTGACCCGCGGATTTTGTATACGATGTTTTGTATGTAAACATTTTGATGGCACTGTTGACCAATTTATACATATATGAGTATACATTTTGGGGTCTTTGTGATGTTTGCATGTGTTTTTTAATGTGTTGATGATGTCTAATCTATATATGCTATGACAGGCTCTGGATATTTTATGTGTGTGTAGAGATATCTTGATGTGATATATTCCAATCGAGTACAATGTTAGCTATGTTATCTGTGATTTGATTCAATTGTCTTGGAATATGTGTAAAGATAATGAAATCAAACTGTCGAGATAAAAGTCTAACTTGTAGGTATTTGTGAAAGAGTCAAGGATTGTGGACACGGTACACATTGTTGAGTTGGAGGACGACTAGCTGGGATTCAAGAAAGATGCTAAGGTGATGAATACGATGATGACTGGCATCGACGAGGAGGCCAATGATGGTAGTGTACTCAGATTGGTTGTTGGTTGTTGAACCCAAACATATGCCGCTAGAGTGAAGCAGTTCATGTGAGGGGGAATAGAGGACCCAAGCTGCCGAAGCGAGATTTTGTGTCCAACAGCTGGCGCCGTTGGCGTAACCGATGTGGTAGGCCGGTGGAGGAAGCATTTTTCAATAACACAAATGATAGTTTAGACATGAGGTATGGAAAAAAGATTAAAAACACTAAAAAAAAAAAAATTAATGTAGAATGGCTACGCTTAGGCGTAGAATTTCTTTAAGTATAACCCATTGACAAGTTCTTTGAGAGAGAGGCCTTCGGGAGAGGCCAGGATGTATGCGCCTTTGGTGAGGCAATGTTGGATAATTTAGGGTCCGTGCCATAGTGACTCGAATTTTCCATGACCGAGGGTATCGTGAGCGATATCGTAAGTAAGGATGAGGTTTCCTTCGTGAAATGAGCGAAGGTTGACATGGCGATCAAAGGTGGCCTTTGACCATTTTTTGGCTGCCTCATTGTTCTGTAATGAAGATCGACGATCTTCATCCAGGGACTCTAAGTTCAGCAAGCGTTGCTCCATTGGAGCAGTTTCGGGTAATAGCTCAATTGCGGTGTGTAAGGTGGGAATTTCACACTCAATAGGAAGAGTGGCCTTGACCCCATGGACTAGATGAAATGGTGTGAAACCAGTGGCCATTTGCACAGCTGTATGGTAAGCCCATAGCATGGAAAATAACATATGATGCCAATTGGTCTTATGTTTGTTAACTGTGTGTTGTAACATGGTCTTGAGGACCTTGTTAACTTCTTTGACCTATCCACTAGACTGAGGGTAATATGGTGAGGCAATCTCATGGGAGAATCCTAATCGTGATGAGAGGTCGACGAAAATCTCATTCTTGAAATGCTTCCCGCGATCAGAAACTAGTTGGAGTGGTACGCCAAAGCAGGATATGACGTGACTAAAGAAAAAATGCACTGCAATGTCAACAGTGTTGTTGAAGGTGGGAATGGCTTCAGCCCATTTTATGAAGTAATCGACTATGACAACAATGTATTTGTGCCCATTGCTGGATTGGGGGGTTACAAGTCATGAAGTCGATGCCCCATTTACAAAAGGGGCCTGCAGTAATGACTGAGTGAAGAAGAGCGGGTGGTGCTCATGCTTTGTTGGCGTAAAGCTGACATTTATCGCATCACTTCATAGCATGAATGCAATCATGAAACAATGTAGGCCAAAAGTAACCTGCACGGATGATTTTCTAAGCAGTGGACATCCCCAAGAGATGGCCCTCGCACGCGCTGCTATGGAAATAATTCAAGACTCTATCAGCCTCATCGATAGTCAAGAATCGACAGAGTATGGTATTGATCCCTCGCCGATATAAGATATCTTCGATGAGGAGATAGTGGGGGGCATGGTGGAAAATACGACGATGGTCATCTCTTGAAAGGTGGTTATCGAACTTTTGGGTTCAGAGGTAGATGAGGAGGTCACTGTACCAAGGATCATCTAAAGTGATGTAAAAGAGATGTTCATCGGGGAAGTCGGTATTGACGGGGGCACTGGTAGTATCAGAGGGGAAGGCAGTGACCAATTCAGCAAGGACGAGAGATTTCTTTCTCTTGGGTGTTGAAAATTCAAGATCATACTCCTAAAGGATAACAATCCATCGAGAAAATTTTCCATTAATTTGCCGACAACTGAGAAAGTATTGCATAGGGTTAGAATTGCTACGACCTTAGTCATGCGAAGCAGAATGTAATGACGCAGTTTCTGGACTGCGAGGACGACTGGAAGGGCTAGTTTCTCTCCGTGATTATACTTCAAGGGTGGCCCTGAGAGGTTTTTACTAATGTAGTAAATTACATGCTCACGATTTTCATCACCGATTTGAATGAGAACTCCTGCTACTGAGACAGCTGAGGCTGATATGTAGAGGATATAGTCATGATTGTAGTTGGGTGCACTAATTAAAGGGGTGTTGGAGAGCACCATTTTAAGATCGTCAAAATTTTTTTGGACATGTTCATCCCAGTGGAATGGGATATCGTGGTGGAGTAAGCGAAGGAAACCGTGTGCTCAAGTGGCATAGCATGGGACAAATCACCATAGAAAGTTATCTTTTCCTTGTAGGCTTTGTAGTTGGCGTAAATTTCATGGGGGTGGAATTTCGATGATGGCTTTGACTTTGAGGGGGTCCATGGTAATACCACTTTGGGAAATGATGAATCCAAGGAGGTTCCTAGTAGTGATGCAGAATACGCATTTGAGGGGGTTTAAGTGGATGTTGTACTGACAAAACCGTTGGAATACGATCAGTAAATCATCAATATTCTTTGTGCATTTTTTGGATACGATCTATAAATCATCAGGCATTCTCGCACCCTGCCTATATAGAAACCTGCGAACTTCCTTTTTTACAGGGTTTTTACAAGGGAAAATGCAACTTCTTTTCTCAGGAAAAGTTCTTCTCCCTTCTCTCTTCAAGAAATTAGGCCACTGACCCCTCTAAAGGAAACATATAGGTTTACATCATTAACGGTCATAGGGATGATGAAAATAATGTGTAACAGAGAGCCCCCCAAAGTATGAAGTTAGAACAGAGTGATAGCTTAAATACTTTGTCGAGTGTGTGTAGGGAATAAGAAACAGTCGGTCAGAAACCTGCCAACAAACAAGGAAATACAGTACAATAATATATCATCACTGAGGTAGGCATTCCCATACTCAAAATACAAATGAATTAAATCATAAATGCCAACATGCGAAGATCCATGTCAAGGAATACAGGTCATGGCCACCAAACATACATTGTGGATCCATGCCAATATGACTCAAATCTGAACATAGCCACCAAAAATACATTGTCGATCTATGTGTTAAAGACTCAAATTTGAACATAGCCACCAAACATACAATGTGGATCTATGTAACAATACACTGAATATACTCCAACGCAACCTGAATCTATCAGAAAAGATATAGGGTCTTCATCTCCACCACTCTATAGTACAAATCTAACCATGTGAATACATGTGTTGAAGTCGAACATGGTAGAAACCACTTGATTACCAGTCATTAGTGTATATTGTTAACAAGTGCGAGATAAATCACCATTAATGTCAATGACTCCCAAGGTACACTGGTACAATCCAACAAATGTGAATTAATGAGCTGAAGTCGAACACTCGGTGGAATCTACCAATCAAGGGTCAATAATGAAAACCCATTGTCGAAGGTGAGGAAACTTGCCATTGAGGCATGCAAGTTCCAAGGTACCAATTGGTTTCTAAGTCTAATTACTGGATAATGAGTTGAAGCTGACAGGAAAAGACTCGTCACAGAAGGGCCTTAATGTATCCCTCATCAATGACACGAAACAAGTAACAAGACTTGATGTAGATCAGAGTAACAAGTGATTCAGGACTGAATCAGGGATGAATGATGCAATAGAGGGCTTAAGGACTGCATAAATGGCCGACGCAATAGAAGGATTTCCGGGTTGAACTTCTCTTTGAACATATGGACGACACGACAATTGTCTTGGAAACACTGACTCAACAATAGGGATCACAGACTGATTTGTAATCTTATAAAGGAGAATGATCATGAGACAAGTGGATTTTCCAACCTAGACACAAAACGACTGAAAGCATGTCATGTTCAAAAGTGACTCTTCCACAGAATACAGGTTTAGATACATTTCTTTCCCAATTTTTCCCCCACCATTTCTGGAAAGTACCTCTTTATTTTTACACAAGCTTGAGGAGGATAACATATGCTTGAAATGTAAGCTCATCCTTCGGATGAGTCCCTTGGAGTATATTTAATGAACCCTAAGAAGGAGTTGTTCGGTCCCATATGGTCCTTTCAATGTTTGTTTTATGAGTCCAAAGAAAGAAAACTCAGGGGTTTTTCATGTTTTGAGAGTCTGAAAAACACTTAAAGAAAACTCTCCTAGTTCCTTTTTCGTAAATTAGTCTAATGAGATCGAAAAAGAGATAAAATATCGCTCAACATATGTTTTCCTCAAATACTTTAACGAGCATGAAAAAACAAGGTCACTCGGCAATCTTTTCATGTTCAGAGAGTCTGAAAAGAGATTAAAGGGAACTCCAGTGGGTTCCTTTTTCGTATAACCTTTACGAGTCCGAAAAAGTGATAAAAGTATACTCAGTTGCATTCTCACATATTTACGAGCATGAGAAAGAACAAATACTAAGCTCGGTAACTTATTCTCATGTATTTACGAGCATGAGAAAGAACACAGACTAAGCTTGGGATTGTTTTCATTTTTACGCAAGCTTTAAAACAAAACAAACCTATGCTTGGGATAGATTTTAATTTTTACACAAGATTAAAATATAAACAAAACTATGCTTGAACCTAGTTTCATTTTTACACAAGCTTGAACCAGAGGAAACTATGCTTGAGGTAAGTGGTTTCATTTTTACACAAGCTTGAACCATATAAAACTATGCTTGGACTTCCCAACACAGAACACGGGGATGGTTGGTACTTAGCCCCAAGTTTAAGAAACTAGCGGCTTAAGCTCAGAATGAAGTCTAGAGGCTGAGGCAAATGCCCCCCAAGCTTCGTTTCATCCAACTGCAAAGGAAAATGAAATGAAGCTTCAAATACTAGATGAAGGACTTGACTCAAATAGAGAAGGGGAAAACTATTTCATTTTTTAACGAGCTTGACACAGAAGCAAGAACTATGTTCGTAACCTATGTTTCATTTTTTAATGAGGTTGCCACAGAGACAAATAAACTATCCTCGTAAGGGGTTTCATTTTTTAACGAGCTTGAAATCAAAAAACCATGCTCAAAGACCTTTGTTTCATTTTTTAACGAGGTTGCCTCATAGACGTAAAAACTATCCTCAGACTCTTCTTGATCATGGATTCCAGGAGGACAATGCTCCAGAAGGAGACCATGTCAAGGGAAAAAATTCGGTCATGGCTTCCAAGAGGTCTTCATTTGACGGAAGAAACACACTCTAGAAGGACACCATGTCGAGGGTCATGACAGGAGTAAAGAGATCAAGCTCTAACAACCCTATCGAAGAGATTACCATGTCAACTACTGGATCTAAGTCATCAGAAGTTGACGCCATGGGCGAAAATGCCACATAATTGACTTGTGGTGTGGGCGATACCATCTGCATATACGAACCATTTACAGAGGCAATCCAGGCGGGGTCAATGAATGAAAGTTGATCAACAGTCACAACCCGTCCATCGTGAGGGAAAGATATCACATGAAAAAGAGTAGAATCATAAAATGCCAAGAATCATGCAATTCCTCTACTTCAAATGCAAGGATGCCCCCAATCTAATATAAAGGAAGAAATTAAATATTTTTGTTTCAAAAATTTCACTAAAAGCAATAATGAACTTTCTTAAAACAAATAAACCCAAACTAAAAGTTTTCTTTTAAAGTGAACTACTCAGAAGAAATCTGATATTTCCCTAAACAATTCTAAAGAAAACACATGCTTTGTAACTAAAAGACACTCAAAGCAAGAGACTAATCCTTCAAAACCAAGCAAAGAAAAGATGGATAAAAGCAACTGAAAGAATGTCAAGAAGATTGTAAATAGATCAATATAGGCTCCAAAAGTGCAATCCAACTGTTCAAAGCAAAACTGGGCATCAAAAAATGACAAGACCCAATCCAAAAGTTTTTACAAACAAGTTCGGAGGCTGGCAATGTATTATAGTGTGAGAATCAAAAATTCTCGTAGGCTGAACAAAGGTTGACTGCGAGGGTGCGAACTCAGGTGTTTCTCGCAAGCCACTAAAGGGTACAATGCGAGAATGCTTGTAAACAAGAAAAAAATTGAAAAAGGAATAAATTTGAGTGAACTTTCAGATCCAGAGAGTCTGGATGGATTTCCCACAGACTCAGAGACCAGAAAACAAGCAATCAAAGCAAGGGAAACTAGACTAACTAGGAAACAATATTTCCCCAGTGGAGTCACCAATTTTGTTATTGGACAAATTGGTAGGTGCAGACACTAACTGATCTCCCTAGATCAACCTAGATCTAGAACAAAACACACCAGAACACGACGCTTTCCTTAAGTTTTAAATATTGAATTTACTAACCAAAGAGGGATGGGTGACATACTGTTTAAATGTCGCTTCCTCCCGCCATCACTATCCTAGCTCCGGTCCAACGCTCATAAAATTATGATCCTACAAAAGAACGCAACCAACCAAATTGATATCAATAGGATAAATTCAATATAAACCTATGTATGTGATCAAGGAATCATACAATAAAATAAGAATGACTTTATGGGAAAAGGACATGCCGCTGTATCATATTAATCGAAAGTAGAAGACACAACCTGATCACATTGATGTCGCAAGCTTCCTTTCGATGGCTCTTGGCTCCAACACACACACACTTTCTCGATCCTTGTATGAAGAAAATCAATTCCCTCTTGATAGACTTGTTAGAGTCTCCAAGCTCCTGTTCAAGCTAGGTCCTTCACACAATTCTTTCACCAATTCTCCAATGAATCTTTCTTAACCTTTTCCATGAGAATTCTATCAATATATAAGAGAGAATGAGATGGTTACTTGGATAAGAATGATCCCACAATATCAGGTAAACCAGTAAAAGGATAACCATTCTAGTCTCTGAATCGCCAATTTTGTTATTGGACAAATCAGTAGGTGTGGACAATAACCGATCTCCCTAGATCCACCTACATCTAGAACAAAACACACCAGAACATGACGCTTTCCTTAAGTTTTAAATATTGAATTTACTAACCAAAGAGGGATGGGTGACATACCATTTAAATGTTGCTTCCTCTCACCATCTCCATCCTATCTCCATTCCAATGCTCATACAATGATGATCCTACAAAATAACGCAACCAACCAAAGTGATAGCAATAGCATAAACTCAACATAAACCTATGTATGTGATCAAGGAATCATACAATAAAACACAACAATCTTTATACGAAAGAACCATATTACTGTATCATATTAAATGTAAAAGAGAGATTACAACCATGGCGTTGATGTCGTAAGGTCCCTTCCAACTGTCCTTCGTTCCCCACACACTTCCACTCCAAGAATTATGAGAGCATATATCTGATAGCTACTCACAATCTATCTTGACAAACAAATCTCAAAGCCACTCCAACCAAGTTGATAATTCCTAGCCAACAAAAGCTCCAAAGCTCCAAGCTAGCCAAAGCTACAAGATAACTTTCTCCATGAGATATCCTCTCCTTTTATAAGTTGAAAAGGATAAGTTGAGGAGATTAGGATGATACCACTAAATCATGAAAGTGAGTAAGATCCAAACCATTCAGATGCCACATCACCATGGAAGTTTCTCCTTCTAGAAGATTCGAGAAAACACTTGTTTTTCCGACGTGTAGGCATTCTCGCACCTTGCCTATAGAGAAACCTGTGAACATCTCACACCCTAGCTATGGTGCAACCTACGAGATTCAGGCATTCTCCCACCCTGCCTATATATCAACCTACTAACTTCCTTTTTTACAGGGTTTTTACAAGGGAAAATGCAACTTCTTTTCTCAGGAAAAGTTCTTTTCCCTTCTCTCTTCAGGAACTCAGGCCACTGACCCCTCTGAGGGAAACATATATTTTTACATCAGTAATGGTCATAGGGATGACGAAAATAATGTGTAACATACCTCTCACTCTCACTATCTCTCTTCCTCTCCCCCTCTACCTCTTGCTCCCTCTCCCTCTCTGTCTCCCTCTCGCTCCCTCTCTCTCTCACTCTATCTCTCTCACTCTCTTGATATCTTCCTCTCCCTCTTCCTCTCTCTTGCTCTCTCTCCCTCTCTTCCCCTCCCT
>JZKD02S1696335.1:476287-492230 GCA_000966675.3 Picea glauca
AAATTAAAATTATTTTCACACTTGAGTGTCCATTCAAATTTAGCCCCCTTCTTTTGCAAAGAAGTGATGGGATGAACAATCTTAGAGAACCCTACTATGAACCTTCTATAGTAGCTGGCTAATCCCATAAAAGATATGACATATGACACATTTATGGGTGTTGGCCATCCTCTAATGGATTCAATCTTCTCTGGATCTACTGTTATGCCTTGCTCTGAAATAATGTGTCCCAAGTAATGGATCTTCTTTTGATAAAAAGAACACTTACTCAACTTGGCACACAACGGATGTTCTCTCAGTACTTGCAACACTAATCTCAAGTGATGTTCATGCTCCTCTTCAGACTTAGAATAGATAAGTATGTCATCCAGGATTACTATGACAAACTTGTCCAGATAATTTCTGAATATGCCATTCATTAATCACATGAATACAGTTGGTGCATTGGTCAGTCCAAAAGGCACCACTACAAATTCATAATGCCCATTGTTGTGCCTCGTTCATCACCTAAGTGAGCAAAACAAAGATGCTTACAAGCTTAGTTGGGTTATCTAAGCAAGACAACTGTAAAGGAAAGGGTTAGAGAAATAAATATAAAAGAACAAGCTAAGAAATAAACTAAGAAATAAAAGAACAACTAAACTATTGAGCATAAGGACATAAGAACAAAAAAACAATAAGAATCATGTCACCAATGGCAAGGATTATATTAGTGAAAGAAAACACCGAGAAGAAAGAGGACTATGAGTCCCTTCTTCCTCCAAGGGAGGGCTCTTGGACCCCCACAAATAAGCTCTTCTTACAAMTTTGAATGAAATGGTGAAAGAATCCCAAGCTAATCCACTCAAGAGGTGAGATGGATTGCCCAATGTAATGGTGCTAGTATACTCTTGATGAGAATAGAGGATTCTTCAAGAGAATAGTAGTAGCATAACTTTGCTAATGAATTCCTTAAAAATGAAGTGCACCCATGGCCTTGTTTTATAGCACCTCTTTGAGGTATTGTGCAACCATCTTGTAGTGTGAAAATAGGCTATTTAGGGCATTTTTAGGTCTTTGACCAGCCACCCAGTCAGATTTAGCCGAGATTTGGGTGTCAAATCAACTTGGAAGCTGAACTAGAAGTGGGTGGGAGGCCAACCAATCTCATAAATGCATCATTCTTAGATGTGAGCTACTTTTAGCAACCACATTCGTGCATCCTATGCATGTGTTATTTTCCTGCGTTTCTGAATTGCACATGCGCGCGTGTTCTCTGTGTACTCATAGCGCACTTTAATTTTATCACTGGTTGTATAGTTTTGGACCTTTTGGAAATGATTTTATTGTAATTTTGGTCCATGGGTGACCTCATAACTGTTTGAAGCAGCTATATTCTTGTAACCATTTGCGTATGAAATTTCAGTGATAACAGATGCCCCCTAATGGATGAGGTTAGGAGCATACGTATAGCCGGAATTCATCAATGTTTCTTCTACTGAGAGTGTCATTGTAAGAGAGACCGATAGTGAGAGTATAAAGAGTGACCCCATTGGATGAAGAAGGGAACTTGTAGGACCCAACCTTCCATAAGGTGTGTAAAAATAAATTGTGTACAAACGAGGCGGGCATGACCCATGCTCGTGTCATGTAACTCAAAAAAAAATGGTGTTTGTATAGTAATTGAAACTGTGTGTTGATGTAGACAACTGCAGTGCCCTCGGGGGTGATCGTGATAAAGGCAGAAGACAATTATGTGGAGGAACATACTCTGAAAAGTAGGCAATGATACTTGTAAGAAGTATTACGGATTCTATAGGCATTGATAGCCTAGCCAAGTTCAGAGGTCTTCGGAAAATATAAGAAATAACTGCAATAGTCGCAAAGTAAGACCCACCGTAACATGAGAAAGTGTTGAAGTCGAATGTTATGGGGGTCAAAGATAGCAGGGATAAATGGTGGTTCTCCCTATGCCATCTGAGACCTCTCATTGGAAAGGTAATGAGAGTCAAGATATTGTCGCCCTTATGGAAACTGTGCTGATGTCGACGAAAAAAAAGGGGAATGCAACTCCAAGAAGCAAAGGGCTTCGTGAAATCTACTAGGTGAGGTGAAGAGTGGAGGAGGTACATGGATGAAGTCAATATGTGTGGAGATTCAAGACTTCCCTTGGTTGGGGATATACGTGAAGTATAAGTGGCCACAACCATTGAACAAGGTCGAGTGTCAGGGGGACAACAAGACGTGGGATAAGTTGTGCTAGAGGCGGGACAAAGTGAAAAAACTTAGAGGGCAGAGGTAAGTGTCCTATGGGATACTTGAAGTATATGGACGATGTTAATAGGAGTAGATGATAAGAAGTTCCCCAACCAAGGGTGACCTGGGTAGCATTTGCCAAAAAAGGGAAGAAGGTCGCCAAAGGTGACGACAAAAAGATATGTAAATGAAAGAAACAAGGGCTTTTTACAATTTATCAAATGAATAAAGAATAATTTGGGATGAGTGTACAAATATAGAAATGGGTGCCCCAATGTAATATTGTTGGACCGGCGAGGGAGCCATTTGCTTGGAGAACTAGTGGAGGTGGGGGCCCCATGGGTGGGTTTTTGTATGAGGTAGATGAAATGGAGGGAAATTTGTGAATGGGCAAACTGATTGTGGATGAAATGGAGGGTTAATGATACTGCAGAGGCGCAATCAAAATAGAACCTTGAAGAGATAATCTAGGAGTCCATTTGGGAAACAGGGATGATTTTAAGGATGGAAAATTATTTTAAAATGTAGAAACCTTGGCGAATCTTACTAATTCTTCATATGCCAACTATAAATTATTAGCGATATTTTTGTATAAATATTCAAATTTCTAAGGATTTTATGTAGTTTTTATAAAATTTTGGCGATTTTTAGGGTAAAATAATTTTATCCTATAGAATTTGGGCGAACCAATTTTAAAATACCAAATCTTGTTTTTGGAAAAACCATGGAAAATTAGCCCATGAGCGAAATTTAGCCCCTAAAATCATCCCTGCTAGGAAAGCTAGCAAAATGAGGAGGAGTATGTGGTTGATTCATGACATGATGTAAGACTATTGGGACTCCCATCCCTAAAGAGTTGAAAAACAACATGAGTGTCAAAGTGCCAAAGGGTGCTATGAATGGGACAACTCATGTGGGGGAGAGTGCTACTGGGTGACAGTACCTCAAATGCAATGGAGGTGTCAGTACTACAGAGCCGGAGATGGGGATCCTAGAGGAAAATGTCAGAGGGTGTGATTGGAGATGCAATTGAGATTCAGAGGGAATGATTACATGCCAGTGTTGATTATATACCTGAAGGGGTTGCATTGATGTATGATGAACAAGTACCTGCACACATGAAAACCAAATACCCGATGTGAACAATATCTGAAGAGAATCGAACATACAATCATTTATTTAATAATTTTGAACATGAGCATGTGTACCTGGACGAGGTATGAAAAAATGGTGCCCCAGGGGCTAAGGATAAAAAATGGCCTGGGGACTATCTTGACGTAGATGACAATATGTTGATCCTGTGTTTGAAGACAGATAGAAAAACGGACACTTGGAGCTCCCAGAATGGTGTTTGGAAGTTTGGTGGAAAGGCCTATATATATTTGTACGGCCCACATTGCCACCTCATTTGTACTTTCTATCAAAGTGACTGGACGAGAGGTATTTAGAGGAGATTTGGAGATTCTGGGAGAACAAGGCAGTTGATTCAGGACCAATGAGCTTTAGGTTAGTAGTCTTATCGTCCTGCATAGAAGTAGGTTTCCAATTTGTGGGCAGGGCCTGTACGGAGGGTTGTACATGGGTTTTTATGGGTGTGGGCCCCCCAGTGCATGGGCAATCCAGAAATATGTGCGCACGGGTGCACTCCTATTATCCGGATAGCCACACATGGGTGCGCTCGTAGGGGGGAAAAAGGCGCACATGATATGTGCACATGTTTGCTACACAACTGCACATGAGTGTGTAGTGGATAGGCGCACTGTGATGTGTGCCTATGTTCATGACAGGGGCGCATGGAGGTGCCCCTGTAGGGTGGACAGGCGCACATGCATGCGCGCCTATGAGGTGGGCAGGCACGCATGCGTGCATGCCTGTGGGGTGAACATGCGCACATATGTGCGTGCCTGTGAGGTGGGTAGGCACGCATGCGTGCGTGCCTGTCGGGTGAATAGGCATGCATATGTGTGCACTTGTGGGTTAAACAGACGCACCTTGGGGACAAGGCTGATGGGTGAAAAACTTATATTTTTTGGATATTTTAATGTGTTTTATGGTCAATATGTCTGATCTAGGACTGCATTATGTGGTTGCAAGCCATCATTTGCACAATGCCATTCCATGGAAAGAGAGGGACTGGTCACAGATGAGGAATGCCATGGCTATTCAGGAGTCGGGGGTTCATGCTACTTTGGCAGCCTGTGGGCTGCTGAAGTTCTTCGAGTGCCCATTGATACGGGCACAGGAGTATCTTCTGCAGTTTCTGATTCGGATGTGGAGTCTGGATATACATTGCTTTATGGTGCGGCGAGAGTAGATTGCCTTCACTGCGATGGAGGATATATATTTTCTGATTGGGCTCCCTTTTTGGGGAACGCCCCTACCAGTAGAGCCTCTGTTACCTCCGGATGTGCAGTTAGCTACCTTGGGCTGAAGGTATTGCTCGAGGGAGAACTTCATGTCAGTCTCTATTGTGAGTATCAGGGTGATGGATGATTTAGCTCATCGTTATGTAGTAGAGATGATTGTGAGGGTATATGGGTCCCTCACGACTCAGCAAATCAATGGTGGTCAACTGAGAGTTATGGGGAGGGCACTAGCTGGAGAGAATTTTTCCTGGGGTTTGATGCTACATGCCAGTATGGTGGGGTAGTTGGATAGATGTCGGACTGCAGACTCATGGGACTTTGCCTTTGGGTCAATCATGGTGGCCTGCTTTTTGGAGAGGGTGCTAATGTTTCACCCTAGAGTGTTATTGGATGCACCTAGTGTGCGAGAGCTGCGACTAAGGTGGTGGTTGATGATTTTGGTTCGCCACAGTGGTGGTGAGGGTGGCCATTTTTTCATGGCTGAGGCAGTACAGGTGTGGCAATAGATGTCGTAGATCATATTGTAGTATCCATACTGCAGTGTTGACTTCCGAGGTGATCTGGATATGGTGTTACCTCTAGGGGAGGTGTTTGATCACTGAGGTATGTTTGCGATTTTGATATGTTGATTTTTGAGATAACATGACATATGTATTTCATATAGATGCTGATAATATCATTTGGTTGTTTGTATGTGTAGATGTGGGACTTTGCGGGCATGAGGTTGAGCTGATGAGAGCGTCAGCTCGGTAGGAGCTAGGGAGACCACCACGGGGAGGGTCGCGGGTGGGAGAGAGACGTCGGCGCAAGGACTCTAAGGCGAGACCAGCCGGTGACGAGAGAGCAGTTAGGAGACGCCATTTTGATGACCCTAGTGTTGAGCCATTGCATGCTCCTTCGACAAAGGTCGGGGGAGGTTTTGAGGATATCCATCACCGCTTGGAGGTGGTGCTACAGGGTGTGCTTAAGGGCATGTGGTCATGCATCCAGGACGAGGGCATCCTGGAGCAGTGTGTGGGAGTTTCGTTGATGTGGCGAGCCATGGTGCAACGAGTAATAGTAGCAGGTGATGTGATGACTGGGCGGTTACCTCCCGGTCCGGAGGGACTAGTAGTGGGTAGGGAACCACCTCCTGAGGGAGGGGCAGGAGGTGGTGATCTAGAGGCACCTTGAGTGTATCTCTATGTATTTTTGTATTTTTGTATATAGGCTGGTGAGCCCATTTTGGTGTAGTGGCACCAGTTTTGTACCGAGCTTCTTTACTGACCCGTGGGTTTTGTATACGATGTTTTGTATGTAAACATTTTGATGGCACTGTCGACCGATTTATACATATATGAGTATACATTTTGGGGTCTTTGTGATGTTTGCATGTGTTTTTTAATGTGTTGATGATGTCTAATCTATATATTCTATGATAGGCTCTGGATAGTTTATGTGTGTGTAGAGATATCTTGATGTGATATATGCCAATCGAGTACAATGTTAGCTATGTTATCTGTGATTTGATTCAATTGTCTTGGAATATGTGTAAAGGTAATGAAATCAAAATGTCTAGATAAAAGAATAACTTGCAGGTATTTGTGAAAGAGGTAAGGATTGCAGACACGATACACATTGTTGAGCTGGAGGACGACTAGCTGGGAGTCAAGAAAGATGCTAAGGTGACAAATACGATAATGACTGGCATCGACAAGGAGACCAATGATGGTAGTGTACTTATATTGGTTGTTGGTTGCTGAACCTAAACATATGTCGCTGGAGTGAAGCAGTTCATGTGAGGGGGAATAGAGGACCCAAGCTACCGAAGCAAGATTTTGTGTCCAACGACTGGCGCCATTGGTGTAACCAATGTGGTAGGCCGGTGGAGGAAGCATTTGTCAATAACAAAAATGATAGTTTAGACATGAGGTATGGAAAAAAGATTAAAAACACTAAAAAATAAAATAACTTAATGTAGAATGGCTACGCTTAGGCGTAAAATTTCTTTAAGTATAACCCATTGACAGGTTCTTTGAGAGAGAGGCCTTCGGGAGAGGTCAGGATGTATGCGCCTTTGGTGATGAAATGTTGGATAATGTAGGGGCCATGCCATAGTGACTCGAATTTTCCATGACCGAGGGTATAGTGAGCGACATCGTAAGAAAGGAAGAGGTTTCCTTCATGAAATGAGCGAAGGTTGACATGGAAATCAAAGGTGGCCTTTGACCATTTTTTGGTTGCCTCATTGTTCTGTAATGAAGATCGACGATCTTCATCCAGGGACTCTAAGTTCAGCAAGCGCTGCTCCATTGGAGAAGTGTCGGGTAATAGCTCAATTGCGGTGTGTAAGGTGGGAATTTCGCACTCGATAGGAAGAGTGGCCTCGACCCCATGGACTAGATGAAATGGTGTGAAACCAGTGGCCGTTTTCACGGCTGTATGGTAAGCCCGTAGCGTGGAAAATAACATATGATGCCAATTGGTCTTATGTTTGTTAACCATGCGCTGTAACATGGTCTTGAGGACCTTGTTAATTTCTTTGACCTATCTATTAGACTGAGGGTAATATGGTGAGGCAAACTCATGGGAGAATCCTAATCGTGATGAGAGTTCGACGAAAATATAATTCTCGAAATGTTTGCCATGATCGGAAACTAATTGAAGTGGTAAGCCAAAGAAGGATATGAGGTGACTAAAGAAAAAATGCGTTGCAATGTCAACGGTGTTGTTGAAGGTGGTCATGGCTTCAGCCCATTTTGTGAAGTAATCGATTGCAACAACAATGTATTTGTGCCCATTGTTGGATTGGGGGGTTACAAGTCATGAAGTCGATGGCCCATTTACAAAAGGGGCCTGTAGTAATGACTGAGTGAAGAAGAGCAGGTGGTGCTTGTGCTTTGTTGGCATAAAGCTGACATTTATCACATCAATTCACAGCATGAATGCAATCATGAAACAATGTAGGCCAAAATTAACCTGCACGGATGATTTTCTGAGCAGTGGACATCCCCAAGAGATGGCCCCCGCATGCGCTGCTATGGAATTCATTCAAGACTCTATTGGCCTCATCGATAGTCAAGCATCAATAGAGTATGGTATTGATCCCTCGCCGATATAAGATATCTTCGATGAGGAGATAGCAGGGGTCCTAGTGGAAAATATGACGATGGTCATCTCTTGAAAGGTGGTTATCAAACTTTTGGGTTCGGAGGTAGATGAGGAGGTCACCGTACCAAGGATCATATGAAGTGATGTAAAAGAGATGTTCGTTGGGGAAGTTGGTATTGATGGGGGCACTGGTAGTATCAGAGGGGAAGGTTGTGACCAATTTGGCGAGGACGAGAGATTTCTTTCTCTTGGGTGTTGAAAATTCAAGATCGTACTCCTGAAGGATAATGATCCATCGAGCAAATTTTCCATTAATTTGCCGACAGCTGAGCAAGTATTGCATAGGGTTGGAATTTTCTACGACCTTAGTCATGTGAAGAAGAATGTAATGACGTAGTTTCTAGACTACGAGGACGACTGCAAGGGCTAGTTTCTCTTCATGATTATACTTAAAGGGTGGCCCTAAGAGGTTTTTACTAATGTAGTAAATTACATGCTCACGATTTTCATCACCGATTTGAACGAGAACTCCTGCTACAAAGATAGCTGAGGCTGATATGTAGAGGATATAGTTGCGATTGTAGTTGGGTGCACTAATTAAAGGGGCGTTGGAGAGCACCATCTTAAGATCGTCAAATGATTTTTTGGCATGTTCATCCCAGTGGAATGGGATGTCGTGGCGGAGTAAGCGAAGGAAACCGTGTGCTCAAGTGGCATAGTATGGGACAAATCACTCTAGAAAGTTAGCTTTTCCTTGTAGGCTTTGTAGTTGGCGTAAATTCTGTGGGGGTGGAATTTCGGTGATGGCTTGGAATTTGAGGGGGTCCACGGTAATACCGATCTGGGAAATCATGAATCTGAGGAGGTGCCTAGTAGTGATGCAGAATATGCGTTTGAGGGGGTTTAAGTGGATGTTGTACTGACAACATCGTTGGAAGACGATTCGTAAATCATCAAGATGCTTTGTGCATTTTTTGGATCGAGTTGTGAGATCATCCAAGTATGTGAGGATGATATGAGCTAGATCATGAAAAATGTATGTCATAGCCCACTAGAAAGTTGGGGCAGCTTTCTTTAGGCCAAAAGGCATGTCATGATATGAAAACGTACCCCAAGGGGTGGTGAATGCGGTTTTGTATTGATCGGCTGGGTGGATTTGGATTTGATTATAACCAAAGAAACCATCCATGAAGGACAGAGACTCATGGACTATGCAGTCATCGATAATTTGATCAATGAAAGGCGTTGGAAAGTTGTCTTTGGGATAGGCATGATTGAGATCGTGAAAGTATGTGCAGACGTGGATAGTGCCATGTTTTTTTTTAACAGGTACAGGGTTGGAAACCCATGAGGTATAGGCGATGGGGTAGATGAACCCGACCACGCGTAATTTGTCAATCTTGGATTTAATGGCCACTGCTTTGGATGGGTGTAGAAAGCGTTGTTTTTTACGAAATGGTGTAATGTCAAGCCAGGTGTCGATGCGATGTTTGACAATAGAGGGATCAAGGCTAGGCATCTCTGTGTATGACTAGGCAAAAATATCCTGATATTCTTGGAAGAGGGATTTATAGGTGGTGATTTCTTGAGGATTTCATGCGGCGCCAATGGTGATTTCCTCGACGACTTCATTTTTTATGGAAATATCGATTTTGATGGTCGGGGAAATGTTGGCCATGTTGCCTTCTTCAAAAGAATCAGGGGCAGGGATGGGGTTGTTGAACCAGTTGATATCCCCTGATGGGATAAAATACTTGGTTTTGACTGCGTATATGGGGTGTTAGTTAGGAGGCATGAAGGCTTCCTATTAAAAGAAGAGCGCTCTGTGGTGTAGTGCATCCCATGGGTAGTCGGGAGTGGTTAGTTCCTTGAGTATGTCCTCGTCACAGTAATATTGGTGGGAATACAAGGGGTCTAAAAGAGTGATATCAGTGACTATCACCGTTTGGTTGGCCTTTGCTAATGAAGAAGAAGGGGGAAAAACTCAATGAGATTGTGATGTCTCGCTCGACATAAACCAAATATCGAGGTACTAAGGAGTACCAGTGGTAGTTGGATGTAAAATTTCTGTAAGTAAATGAATGGGAGAATTGGGGGGATTTGGGGGTAAATCCTCGGATAAGTCATCCAAGAACCATGGAGGAATAGGGAGTGCGTTTGGTTCAGGAGAAATGATATGAAGAATCTCTAGTGGTGAGGTAAGGTCCACCATCGATTCTATATGAGGTGCATGGGTTTGAATCAGGGCCATTTGGCGTTGCATGTATTCAATGATCATAGGACATTGATATGTAAAATGATCTAAGGATTCACATATAGAGAAAGGGCATCTCATACGTTCGTTGACTAAAGTCGTGACATAATGGATGTCAGTGATGTTTGGTGGGGATGATGTAATTGGACTGGATGCTTGCTGGAAGCTTTGGCATACTATGACTAACGTCTGTCGGAACTGAGGTAGCGTTGGGCAATGGTGTGTATAATGGCCATATTATGAACATATGGTGCGAGCAAATTTGGTTCACAGTCCTTTTCTACTTATGTTCGGGGAGATAGCGGCGATACTTGTTATAATGGCGAGCGGTGATGGTGTTTGACTGGGTTGAATTAGGTTAAGCAACTCAGGTACAGATAGGAATTTGTTCGTTGGGTGTCCATATTTCTCACATAGCATGCAAGGAGGTTAGACACATGGGGGAAGTGGATCTGTGGGCTCCTTCTTCTTTCACTTGACCCCAATTGTGGCAGGGAGGTTAGTGAGTGGGTGTGTAGAGGGTATGGTGGGAGTGAGTATGGGAATCGTCATTGGGATTCCTTCTATTTAGGGGGGAAGGGATGGTTGAGGTACCATCTCTGGTGGATGTAAATACCAAACTAGAATTGCCAACACCATATTAGGGAGGGTAAGCATTACGGCTACTTGGAAAGATTGTATGCCTAGTGTTGTTGGGAAATATTACCCTACGGACTAACAAGCTAGGGATTAAACTTGCATGCAGATCATGACCCTCAAGAAATTACTTTTAACCTATCACCCCCAAAACTCAAATCCCTTTTTTCACACACAAGCATGGAAGAGATCTACTAACCTTTTTATATCGATGATTGATGTAGATCCTCCGTTGCGCTTTATCTGCTTACTCTCGTAGCTCCTTCCAAAGACAATCCTGCAATCAAGACAAAACACTACGCATGCATGCTATTATTCTACTTATGGGTTAGAGATTAAGCATAAATCAAATAAAATATATATCACTCGTGCATTGGGACGGGAAAAGTATTCTTCATTAATCTCAAGATGAATCAAATTACAATAGTGATAGAGACCGACCACCGTTCCTTGATCCTGATCCTGGGCTCCTCCTCTTCTTTGTCCTCCAACTGCTTTGCTTGAATTCTGTTTAGGCTTAAGAAAATGCTAAAGGGTTGGGACAAATGGATTCGGCAATTGGGTAGAGTTCCTTTGCTATATTTTTTCTCCCTCCAAATAGTACCCCTACCCCTTCTTTTATAGGCTAGAAGGAGCTAGGGTTTTGGACGAACTCTCGGCCATGCATGGCTGGGAGTTCCAGTTAACTGACCCAAAGCTTTTCGTCCCGTCGGCAACTTTCATGTTTTGGTGCTTTGTTAGGTAAACGTGGGCTGTAGTGGGCCAGCCCGCATTCCAACGCATGCAGTAGTGGGCCTGCCAGCGTTCCAATGCGCCCAGTAATGGGTTAGGGCGCGGGTTACCTAATTTAAGAGGTTTTTCAAGGTTTTGTTCAGCATGGCTTTGGAAATGAAGAGACATGAGTTGGCCTGATGCGGGGTAAGAATGTGTGGTGCAATTTAGGGTTATAACAGATGCCCCCTAATGTGTGAGGTCAGAAGAAAATCTGATGGCCGAAATACATTAACAATTATTTACCAATCTGTACTGATATGTTGAATGAGTGAGCCCAGGAATCAAGAATCAAGAGGTGCCGTCTGCAAAAATATCAAATGTCTCACCGAGGCGGGCATACCCATGCTTGGGATAAATCAGAACCATGGCTACCAATCAAATACACTGTAGTTCCATGTCAAAAAACTATAAAGAGTAGCCGTGAATAATACACAATGGAGCTACATCTCGAAATCAAAAAGATATACATGTAACGTATCCATCTCTCAGAAGCGGATTTGGCCTGATGGTTGTACTTCAGAGCTCAAGCAACAACTTCAAAATCTTCTAAACTCGGGTAGGAGTGTAATATGAGTGTACGACTGCACTACCCAGAGGTCCTCAATGGCTCGTCGGTTATGGACTTGATAATCTTGATGATCGGACTGAAGGCTTCAATGATTTTGAACAAAGACTTGATTGGACATTCAGGATGGCCGGGTATGCAGACAAGAGACATGTTGTAGAGGGGCTGACTCAGGCTTAGTGACAAACTTCCCTTGGACAATAGCATGACAAGTGATAAGACTCAGGCAACATATCTGTTAATCATAAGTCTACGAAGCAGGATGCAACGCAAACTCTCCATATGTTTGGAAGAGTAACCAAACGATAGAGGACAAAACTCTATATAGCGAGCAAAGATTCCTAAGGTCGTACTACATCCCCTAGTCTGATGAATCAAACGAACAGATGTGGGTTATCCAAGGGAGACTCATGATGCTGCCAATAAAGAAAATACCTTTCCGATCCTCTTTTTGGGGTATATTTGATTTTTTTGTTCTTTTTGATGATTTGGAAAAAAGAATAAAGGAATATTACGTTACAATGGAGGAACGAGTACAACAAACATACAAGCTCAAGGCACAAGGACAAGATTGATGTTCTAAGGAAATGATACTCGGGAAAAATCCTCCAGTGGCCAAAGGTGTTAAGATGCAAAGGCAAACTGTTACTAGACTGATGGGTAAAGGATGCAAATGCAGTTGATAGAACACACAATGGTAACATCCTTCGATGTAAGTTTAACGAGCCCAAAGAAGGGAAGCTCGGTGATTTTTCATATTTAGAGAGTTTGAAAAAGCATAAAAGGAAACTCCATTGCGGTACGTTTTTCGGCAATGGTCTAGTCAGTTTGAAAAAGGGGTAAACTAGCACTGACTAGACGTCAATTCAAAACCAGTTTGACGAGTGTGACAAAGACAAGATCACTTGGCTATTTTTTCAATTTTAAGGAGTCTGAAAAAAGATTAACTATTGACTCTGTCAGGAATGTTCTTCTGAGCCGTTTTAACGAGTGTGAAAGAATAAGGTCACTCGACAATATTTTCAATTTTAGGGAGTCTGAAAAGAGCTTAACTATGGACTCTGGGGTGGGTTTATTTTTCGTAAATTTAGTCCCTCGGGCCCGAAAAAGGAATAAAATTATACCTGAGGATACTCTTCTAAAGAATTGGAATTCGATAGAGTATTCCTTTGTTCGTACAGTTGACCATCCGGACCGAAAAAGGGGTAAACTACCGCCGGACAGACATGACTTCAAATTTCAGTTTAACGAGCGTGAAAGGTCACAAGATCGCTCAGAAATCTTTTCATCTTTAAGGAGTCTGAAAAGGGCTTAAAGAAGACTCCATAATGGTTACTTTTCTCAGTTAATCCAGACGAGATCGAAAAGCATAAATGTAGTCTCACGAGATGTTGCTTTCGGATCTCAAAGCGAGCTTGAAAAACAACAAAGTTATCTCATGATCAAAACTTTGTGGGTCGATGCCTGGCATTTCCTCATAAGACCAGGCAAAAACGTCGCAGAATTATTTGAAAAGATCTGTGTAAATTTGAACCTCTTCGGGGGAGCAATCCGCTCCGACGAAGACATTATCCACAACGCCAGGGTTTCGGGAGATGTTAATAGGTATGGTTTCAGCGATAGTCACCATATTCCCCTCAGCATAAATTTCCTGTGTAGCTAAGAGGTTAATAGGACATGGCTGATCTCCCGTCATGGTGATAGTGAATTCTCCTGCCTCGATTCGGCTTAACTTTGGGAGGAAATATGATTTGTGATGAAGATCTTCCCAAGGTTTGTCCGGACTAGTCATTGCTTCGATTACAGCTTCGTCAGAAGGAAAGACTAAGTCTAATGAATCGGTGTTGGCGAGAGAACCCTGAGCCTAGATAGGCTTTAGAGGTGGATCTAACTCTTGTGCGGGAGTCGGATCAGGTGTAGTTGAAGCTTGTTGGACCAAAGAGTATGCTACTTCAGTGGTCGACAAGGGCATGGACATGCCAGCGTACCCTGTCTCATTCATCGTGGATGATGGGGAAGGAAGAATCCACGGATCCTGAAAGTAAGTCATGCGGAACGACGAAACATGGAAAATCTCAGCCTTGTGGTGAGTTGATATAAACTTGACATCGCCATGAGGAGGTGGGTAATTGAAAGTACCCATCAGAGATGGAAACAAACCAAACCCTATGTTAACGACACCAGCTTGAGGATTATCTATCATGGGAACCGTGGATGCCCCCAAGGCTGGGTTAGGTCGAGAGAAGGACAACTGATCAATGGTCACTATCCGGCCTTCATGTGGAAACAATAAGACTTGGAAAACTGTAGCGACCATCGCTTGCATAGCATAAGTCCAACTACGACCTAACAAGAGATTGTAGTCGATGGGGGCATCGACTACCTCTACTTCGACGCACACGGTCTTCCCCCCTAACTGCACAGGGAAAGAAGGAATGATGCCATGTGGTCGGAAAGAACGACCGTCGAACGCAGTGAGGAGAGTAGGTGATGGAGATAACTCAGGCTAACCAATGGATTTCCAACATGCTAACGACATAACGCAAGTCGAAGCACCCTCATCGACCACCGTGCGGAAGATATTCCATGTAAAATTTTTCATGGGATGAGCCACTACTATCTGAAACGTGACGTGGTAAGGCAGACGAGGTTTCAAGTCAGTCGTATCTAACATGACGGTACCCGGGTTACAAGTCTCAGTAGAGCCTAAAGCAGTCAACAAGGCTTTTCTCTGAGAAGAGAAACTTTGGAGGACTTCCAAAGCGGACATAGCACAAGGGGTTTGGGATAAATCTTCCACCACAGAGTAGTTCTGGGAGGCCCTTGCGTTTGGATTGTGAGAAGCTTGCTTAAACGCACCTTTTGGAATGCGCATCATTGTTTCACCCAACGTCTTCTCGATCTGTAGAGGAAGAGATGGGATCTCAGATTCTTTTCCCTTCTCAGAGGCACTTGGTTTACTATAGTCATGTGCTCTAGTCATGATTAAAGCGTCACTTTTAACCATGTATATGTTCGCGGAAGAGGAATTTTTTGGGGGAGGGAAGGTTTCTTGGCTGCCCCCTTCGGCACTTGTAGAGGCTTGAGTTAAAGTTTGCCCATGCTGAAAGGGATTAGTCAAAATGACTTGTTATTGTTGGGTGAAAAAATTCTGGGCCTACGCAAGTTGAGGACATAGATGGGTCGGGTGGTATTCCGCACACAAGTTGCACGGATACCTCGCCTTCCTCTTTTTCGTGGTGCCCTCGCTAGCATTATCAGTGGGTTTTTATCCCCCTTACTCTTTTTGCGTTGTTTTTTCTTCCCTTCAGGTTGTTGGTTGGCCTTTGAGTTAGTTGTCTATACGGAGTGTACTTCCGACGTTTGGGTAGGAAGAGCAGCCAAAGTAGTAGTCTGGCTAGTCATTGAGTGTTGTATAGATAACTGTTGCAATTGTTTTGTCAATTGCTCAGCGGGCTTGGTGTGTGCCGAACCAACGATACCATCGGCATGTGGTCCAACTCTCTGTCTTTTCTTATCCAGTATTGACAGTGGTGCATTCGACAGGATGTTGTACAGTAAACCAGACTGAGAATAGATAATCTCAAACTATTGAGCCCTCATGATGGCATCTTCCTCAGAGAAAACCCCTGAAGTCGCGACGTCTTTGGATAACTTCAGAACTAAAGACTTAAGGAACCACTCAAGGAGGAATGCTGGTGGGACGGGTACCTTGATAAGAATCTTTCGGTGTCGCCACTCTCGAATATGATCCGAGATATGGTCCGCTGTCGTCTGCTCGAAATTGGCTAGTAATTCTGTGCTGGCGTTGTATCTTACAGGTAACTGGAAATGGTTAAGGAAGGCCATCGCCAGTTCACCAAAAGAAGAGTATCGTGAACGATCAATCTCTATGTACCATTTAGCGACACTCCCAATAAGAGTGTGTTGAAACAATCGCAACTAGACGGAGTCATCTTTCAGTGAGTTAGATGAACACCAAAGGTGGAAAGTAGTCACGTGATCACCTGGATCTTCGTTAGG
>JZKD02S1696335.1:492280-512793 GCA_000966675.3 Picea glauca
GTTAGATGAACACCAAAGGTGGAAAGTAGTCACGTGATCACCTGGATCTTCGTTAGGCTTGGCCTCAAACTTTGGAATGTCTGAAGGAAAATTCATTGGCATAGGAGGCCAATGCAGATCGTGACAGATAGGATCATTTAACAATCATGTCAAATCTGGCAAGTGTAACGTCGCCAAGAAGGGTAGTTTAGGTTGTTGCTGATAGACTGGAAAAAGGGGTCCTGGAGTTAGACTGGCACCAGGTTGCTAGGAAAAGTTTGGTTGTTGGCCCGGGTTCTAGTAGAAACAATGGCCCTGACCAACGTAATGGTTTTGCATCTGAGGAGACATCATTGGCTGATTCCCCATAAAGGACATAGGATGTTGGGCATTCATCGCGTTTGGTGGACTTTGGGAAGGATTACCCCATGCTGGTCCTGTTGGGAGAGGGATAACACTCTGTCCGTGGTTCCATTGACTGTGGAAATAATTACCCCAGAACGACATTCCAGTGGAGGGAACGGACCCTTGTGAGTTCCAAGGTCCCAGTATATGTGCCCCCGGCGCAAGAATAGTACCCTGTGCTGGAGTAGACTGTCCAAATATGGGAGTGCCCCCAGATGGGAAAGCAATGGGTGTGAACGTGTTGTTACCAAACATCCCATTCCAAACAAATGGTGAAGAACCTATCGGCTGAGTTTGCGCAGGTGGTCCTTGACTCCCATCTCCAAGTGAACTCGTGTGTGCAGGCTGCCCGACGGTCTGCTGATGCGGACCACCGAGCGACAGGGATGAAGGAGGAATATGACCTCCAGCGTGAGGAAAAGCATTGAAAGGGACATGAATGCCCCCAAGTTGACCTTGCAGAGGAGCGTTAGAGCTCCTTGCCCCCAGACGCAAAGTCTGTAAAGTGGAGTGAGTGAGTACAGGACTTGTTCCTGAACTAGGCATACCGTATGAAAACAGAGTGCCTGTCGCACTAGAGGTGAAGGGATTTGTGGCCGCCACGACAGATGGGGTCGGTCCACTTTGCGACATAGTTGCGGCCAGAGCCATGGTGGTCCGGACTGATGATGGCAAGTTAGGATATGCTTCTCCTGTGGTGAAAACGGTGATGGGAATGGAGGAAATCCCAGTTGAAGTAACAGCGTTTGGTTCCATAACTGGGTTAGGCACTGACAGGCGTTCGTAAAATTGAATTGGCACAATAATATCCGGCCAATTATCAGTGGTTGGGGTTTCAACCACGCCAAGATTGGCGGTTGATTCCTCCAGGAGTTGTTCGGGCTCAAAATCCCCGTTTTCTTCGAAAGACCCTTGTTGGTCTAGCTTCCGCCTCAATGGTGGCGGGGGTGGCTCCAGTATAACCGACGGCAGGACCAGAATCCTTCGTGACCAGCGGAGCTCTGAATCCTCCACTGTGTGAGAATATTCATGACACGCTAAGGTATTCTACACAAACAAATAGTAACACACACTAAAAGAAGCCCCTATGAGATAAGACAAGCAATCACTAACTATTTTGAAGAACAATTACAACAACCAACACTAGAGCAACTTACCGGTGCAAGTGAAACTCGAATACGGAAGCACCCTCCGGGTATACTCTGCAAAGCGTGGCCCGATCTCTATCCTAGGTACCGTGGTATACCCCTGCAGTCACCTGTGTATGTCCCTAGAAAAGATTGGCAACTAGTTTTCCAGCACATGAACAGTCACCAGGCGGGTACAGTCGATAGTCGGGTAGACCACAATGAGGAGGGTATCAAGATGGAAACCTGTCAAGGGTATCGAGAGCAAATGGTCTGGAAGACAACTGAGGACCTCAAATGGATTCGAGACCCACGAAGCTCCGTGGAAAATGCAAATGACGGAATCCCTCAACAAATCCTCGATATGTGTTCTCCACTACGCTCGGTCCATCTTTGGAGGGGTTATCTCCACTACCTTTCCTTACACGACCTCGTGTTTATCCCCTGTGTTAGAGGGGGGTCCTAGATAAATTTTTGTAACTGGACTTCTACACTCCCTATGACAGACTCCAATGTTTGGTTTGAGTGGTCTTGGAGATTTACTCCCCAACCTATTCCAAGTCCCTAGTCCTGAGCTAGTGTATGTACCCTACAAACAAAAAGTCTAATCATTTTTAATTAGTGTTGCTTTTAATGGGATTTTTTAAGTCACAAGGTATTGAGAGTGAAACTGATGGTGTGTAAAGACTCAAAGCAAAATGAACAAGAAATGCTAGGAAACAAAAACTTCTACAAAAAATGCAAAAACCAGCAACTTTTCAACAAGAAAGACTTCTTTTCTCTTCAACTTTCCTAAGATTTCATGCAACAAACACCAAGTAATTTCACTCAAATTTGCGAGCGACTTATACTCTAAATGCAGTGCAAAAACTTATGAAACAAGACTTCTTCCTAGCTACTGATGCAACAACACAATCTTCAAACCAAGAAGAAAATGAAAAAGAGAATTTTTTTTTTATTTAATTGCAAAATGAAGCAATAAAGGGAAAATGACGACAAGCACAGAACCAAGAAAACAAAATAAAGTTCTAGATTAAAGCGTAGATATCAACGAACCAGATCAAAGACGCACAAAAGAAATCAACAAAGCATCAATTCTAATGCTTGTCTAAAAACCATAACACAAATATTTTATTTTGTCTTTTCTATCAAAACATCAACTCATAAAAACACTGGCTAAGGATAAGAGGCCCTAACCTGCTGACTGTGAAGCCCCAGACTCAAAACCCCTGAGAGGAACACTTCTCACCACAGGAAGGGATGACTGCCCCACCCAGGCTAAAAAGCAACCAATCAAGCCCGCGACTATCACTGAAACAGCACGCATGCAAACGCGTGCTGAGATATAACAGAACGCGGGTACTCGCGGGCTAAACCTTAACAGGCCGCAGGTCTGTATAAAATCTAAGACAAAACAACCACAGGAAGCCCAGACCTGAAAAAGGCCTCTGGTACTGACAACTAGGGTCTCTTAAAGGCTTGGATGCTTCTTATTCAATAGAAAAGGAAAAAATAAATGCAAAATCAAACACAATAAAGCAGACTGAAAATAAGATAGTGAACCAGCAAGATCCAGACAGGATCTAGAAAGCCCCCTGAGAAGTTAAAATTCTGACAGGGAAGAGGGGACTGCCTCTCAAGCTTCCTAATTCCTACACGCTATTGAAACCACTGCAGCAAGCATTCAAACGCGGGCTACAGAAGGTTAGGGCGCGGGTTACACGCAAGCAGGCCTTCTACAGGCCATGTGTACCTCTGTGTGTCCCGATAATAAATGTCAAGCAACAGTCAAGGAAAAAATTGGTATTGATAACCAGGTTCCCTGTTAGCTTTGACCTAACAGAAAACAAAAAAGACAAAGAAACAAAAAATTTATTCCTTAAAACTACCCAAAAAACTCTCTTGAATCTGGAAACCCTAAGAGTAAAATCTCCCCAGCGGAGTCACCAATTTTGTTGTTTGGAAATATTACCCTACGAACTAACAAGATAGAGCTTAAACTTGCATGAATATCATGACCCTTAAGAAATTACTTTTAACCTATCACCCCCAAAATTCAAATCCCTTTTTTCACACACAAGCATGGAAGAGATCTACTAACCTTTTTCTATCGATGTTTGATGTAGATCCTTCGTTGCGCTTTATCTACTTGCTCTCGCTGCTCCTTCCAAAGACAATCCTGCAATCAAGACAAAACACTACGCATGCATGCTATTCTTCTACTTATGGGTTAGATATTAAGAATAAATCAAATAAAATATATATCACTCGTGCATTGGGATGGGAAAAGTATTCTTTATTAATCTCAATATGAATCAACTTACAATAGTGATAGAGACTGGCCACCGTTCCTCGATCCTGATCCTGGGCTCCTCCTCTTCTGTGTCCTCCAACTGCTTTGCTTGAATTTTGTTTAGGCTTAAGAAAATTCTAAAGGGTTGGGACAAATGGATTTGGCAATTGGACAGAGTTCCTTTGCTATATTTTTTCTCCCTCCAAATAGTACCCCTGCCCGTTCTTTTATAGGCTAGAAGGAGCTAGGGTTTTGGACGAACTCTCGGCCATGCATGGCTGGGAGTTCCAATTAACTGACCCAAAGCTTTTCATCCCATCGACAACTTTCCTGTTTTTGTTCTTTGTTAGGTAAACACGGGCTGTAGTGGGCCAGCCAGTGTTCCAACGCATGCAGTAGTGGGCCTGCCAGCGTTCCAATGCACCCAGTAATGGGTTAGGGCACGGGTTACCTAATTTAAGAGTTTTTTCAAGGTTTTGTTCAGCATGGCTTTGGCAATGAAGAGACATGAGTTGGCCTGATGTCGGGTAAGCATGTGTGGTGTAATTTAGGGTTATAACACCTAGTGGAGGGTAGAAGAAGGGGATTTGAGTGATGGATTGGGGAACTGTCTCCCAAACTGGGATATGGCCTTGGGGAGAGGTGAAATCATGAACTAGTGGAGTTGATGAGTTCACAGGAGGCTCATGAGGGGGGAGTTCTGTTGCTAGTGGGACGCCAGATATGATAGAAGCCTCCCTAGGAGGAGGGGTATCCTCCATGCCAGTTCCATTGGATGATACAACACATAATTGATTGGAAGGATGAAGGAGCGGTGGCACACCGTGCTAAGTTCCTAACAATGATGGGTCTTTGAAAATCCTGGGACCCATTTCAATGAGTGGGTATGTTTTAGGATGAGTATGGACGAGGGGGAGAATGTTATCGATGTTGGCAGAAGGGTTAGGCTCGTAATGAAAAACTTGGTCAATTGTGATGATCTTCCCATTGTGGGGGAACATCATGGTTCGAAAGACGGAAGAGGAAACTATCTTTATAGCATACATGTAGCTACGACCAAACAAGATATTGTAATCGAGTGGGGCATCGATAACTTTAATGTCGATAAGAATAGTCTTTCCCCCAAGTTCTACAGGGACATTTTGGAAGATCCCTTCAGGAGACGATGGTCATTCATCATAAGCTCTTAAGGTAATGGCAGATGGGATGAGTTTGAGGGAACAAAGTTTCTACCATACAGACTTGGACATGATGCATGTGGATGCTCCTTCATCGATGATGCATCGATGAACTGTAATGTTCGAAATTTTTACTGGGATTTGAAATGAGATTAGAGCAGGGAGGATAGGTTCTCTGTTGTCGAGATCAAATGTGATGAGTCAAGTATCCACGGGCTTGACTGCCCCTGCGGAGAGGGACAAGTTTGAAGGACTTCTAAGACTGACATGGCAGTCAGGGATTGTGCTAACTCATCAACCAAACTGTAATTATGAGCCACCCTAGCTTGTGGGTTGTGGACATTCCTGTGCAATGGGATGTGAGGGATGTGGAGAGGTGGTTCTACGTTAGGGAAAGGAATCACCAACGGGGGTTTCGTTGGTGCTGGGATTGTTTATGGGGAAATGGTAGGAGACTCAGCAGGTGCATGGTATTGATGACTACGTGTTTGCAGAAGGATTTCTTCTTCACTGGTGAGGAGGATAGTACGATCTGCAGGATTTTTTGGATTGAGGTATTGTCCCAACTATGGTGGGGTAGGTTGTGTGTCCTATTGGGTGTTCATCACATCTTGGTGTGGAATTGGGTTTTGCAGCACAACTAGGGGGGCGGGGGGGGTTCATGTATTTTTGTGTGGCCTACTGAGGGGGAGGCGGTGTTGGAGGATGTGGTAGACTGCCTGAGCTTTTCAGCTGTTTAAAATCAGTGATTTGAGGGAAATGATGAGTATAATGAATGAACTCACCACAAAGGGCACAAGGGAAGGTGGTTTTAATAGTATTTTTATTTATCCCTTGATGCCTATTGTTATTTCCCCCCTGGGGTTTCTGATTCCCTTGATTCTGGTTTCCCCTAGTAGGTTGGTTCTATTGGTGGTGATTCCCGCCTTAACCTGGGTTGTTAGTGTTCCTGTTTTTTCATTTCTTTTTGGAATTATTCGACTGATGGGTCGGATTTTCCGTATTCAGTTGTTCAAAATTTTGATATTGATGAAGGGGAGAGGGTTGAATAAAATTCACCCCAGCGTGAGGGTGTGGGGGAGCCATGGACTATGGAGGACCAGGGAATGGAAAGTATAGGTTTTGTGGGGGTAACGATCTGTAAGGTACATAGGAAGGCATGGCGCTTTCTCTAGTACTTAGAGTATAAGCAGAGGTATAGGGAGTACCAGAACTTGTTTGGATAGGTGGGTGTATTGGGGGTGCCGACAATGGCCCACTGATGGGTGGAGGAATAACAATAGGGTATGGTTGTTGATAAGGGGGTGGGGGGTAATAAGAGGTTCCCCCACATGCCGAAGGATATTGAAGTGTGCCATACATTGGTGGTTGTTTGGGTTGTGGACTGTGGTGCATGGTATTACCAATCAATCTGTCTACTGAGTGAGACATCTCGAGTTTGTCTTGACCGAATGGCACAGATTTTGGGAGATCATGAAGTACTGTGTATAAGTACCCTGATTGTGAATAGATGAGGTTGTATTGTTGAGCCTTATTGATGGTTTCTTCTTCTAATTGAGGGAAGGTGGAAGCTACATCTTTACCGAGGAGAGAGACAAGTGATCTGAGAAACTAGTCAAGACACCGTTGTTTGGTGGTTTCGGCTTTGCACAAACTACATCGTCTATGCCACTTGTGAATGTGATCAACAATATATATGGCTGGGGTTTGTTTAAAATTAGAGAGTAGTTCAAAACCATTGTCATGGTGTATTGGTAATTGCAAGAAGGTAAAAAATGCTTTGGCCAAGGAATTGAAAGTCGCATGGGATCCTGATTTTTTGTCTACATACCATTTGGCTAATGGGCTAGTGAGTGTGCATTGAAATAATCGTAGTCTAATGGAATCATCCATAATGTTGTTGGAAGAGAACCATAGGTGGAAATTCATGACATGATTGGTAGGGTCATCCCCTGCCTTTCCTTCAAACTTGGGGATGTCGGAAGGTAGTTTGGTGGGCATTGTAGGCCATGTGGGGTCATGCAATATAGAATTATTTGTGATTTATTAGATCTAGTATGTTAAGAGAGGCCAAATATGGCATCATAAGTGTTGGTGGAGGATTAGTTCTAGCCATGGTGTGAGTGTTCTATGAACCTGACCCTTGAGGGGGGCTAGGTGGATTGGTACTTCCCCCTTGAAAGGAAGTTGGCTCTCTTCTTCTATGTAAAGGAGATCGAGTGGATGAAGGACCTTGGGAAGAGGACCCAAGTAAGGTGGAACCAAGAAAATATGATCCTAAGATAGTGGCACTCATACGAGTGTGAGAAGGTGGTGTTGATGAGTTGGAAAGACTAGGAACTCCCCCTAAGATAGGAGGGAGATTTAGCAAGCTTCTGGAACGACGAGGATTCTGTGGGTCCCCTATGATGTCCGAATAGCTGAGTGAATGTGTGCAGATGGTGGTGGGAGTAATAAATAGACAAGAGCCTTTGTTGCAATTTGTGAACTTTACACACTATATATCTAAATCAAAATGTAATTAGAAGTGGATCATACATAAAGTATTTTGAAAAAGAAGCATATATGCGGATAAGTGGGGTTTGTCCGCGTGGGGAAACAAAGAAAACAAATGCTCGCGTCCTAAAAGACGTAACTTCCTTCCTCTCAAATAGCATTGGACCTTCCAATACTACTCAACAATGGGGTCTGAAGTCACCGAAAGAGAGACTAGTGAAGGATGAAATAATCAGTTATAATGAGGGGTAAAGGGGGCATATCCCAAAAGAGCTGGCGATATTTCCCAATAGCCACACAAAATCCGATCAAGGTGCAATTGCAGCCCACAATTGCCACCTGGGTGGATGTCCTAAAATTTGGTCACTAGGTACCTCGTTCAAAGTGTGACATTTAGATTTCCGGCCTAAGAAATGGGTCACAGGATGGATCCCATCAAAAAGGTGGGTGCCTCAAGGAGGGATGAACATAACAACCAGACCTCAGCCTTCAACCCTTCACAGGTATCTCCCTGCCTTATGGTGTTAGGAACACTTGACTTGGAGGATTTTCAGTTCCCTATTTGACAACTTCTATTGTTTTGACAATGTGAGAACTAGATAATGGGGAGTTATTTGGACGCCTATCCCTGAAATCCTACCTAGACTAAAAAATTTCTTTTGGTACCTCCTGTGGAGGAAAACTTAGTGATTTTTTAGAAAAAATTTAGATGTGGTTGTTTGAGAGATTAGGGGTGTGAACCAACCTCATTGAAATTAAATGGGAGTGGATAGTTTCGTCAAGAAAATGGTGGGGTGTTTCGGAATCCCTTTGGAGGAAACTTACTTTGACCTCCATGTTTCGAGAGGAAAACTATGAGAGTGATAAGTGACTTTTGTGTGTGAATGAGTGAAAATGTGCCAATGTTTTAATGAATTAGGTGTCACCTTTCTTCATGTGGACTTCGCTTGGTCCTTACAAGTGTTGATTACCTAATTAACTAAAATGTCTTTGGTACAACCTTGCATAATCAAAAAGTCCCTAGGAAACTAGCATGTGGACATGTGGGTCCTTTACTATTCCTTTGACTCCCTATTGTGATTTAATCTAAGAAAATCTTTGAAATTATCCTAGATTTTGATCATTTGGGAATCTATGGGCCCGTTACAAAACCTTTAAACTTCCCTAGTGATTTAATCTAAGAAAGTAAATTTCAACACTATCCTATCTTTGTAGCATGTGGGAATGTTATGGCCCATTAGAATCTTAAGATGTGTTTGAAAAATAAACTAAGAGGAGTCCCAAGGGGGCTTTTTTCCTCTCCTAAAGGTTTTTAATCTTTTTAAGGGAGATGAAATTGTCCTACAACCTCTTTCTGATTCTCAAGGTCGCTTTGAGTTGCGAGAGAAGAGCATACTAAACAATTGTTATCCAACTTCTGGTCCCAGTGAAACTTTGATGTGTTTACAAATGATTCCAACTTATACTTTTAGTCAAAGCAAGCCATCCATGTGGCAAAATGAAAGCAAAAAGAGGAAATAATGATTTTAAACCTCCTAAGTGCCTATGTGTTTTTACTAATCCCTTTATATGAAGAGGAAACTAAGTGTGGTGCAGATTACAATATGCATGAAATCACTCTTAAGAAGGCTAAGGGCCTTCCCCAAATCACAAAAAACCTTACAATGTGATTTTTTTTCACAGGTGCACGGGTATTAGAGTAGATAGAGGCGCACTGAGCACCTGTGTGCAGACCGAAATAGGCTTTTATGCATAGGTGCATAGAACAACATTGTGATTTTGGTGCACGTGCACATGATGCATGAACGTGGGCCAATAAACCTATGCACAAGTGACACATGGTCGTGACGAAAATTTCAGATGGAATTCTCTCAATTCAACTTTGAATTAGATGTTTTGCAGGTCAACCTGGGCTGGTTAAGGTACCTACAAGTTAAATAAACCAAAAGAAGAGCTAGAAAAACCCAAATGGGGTAGGAAATTGATACCTTTCCCCAGGGGAGTCGCCAATCTATTGCGCCTCTTTCGTCACCTAAGTGAGAAAAACAGAGGTGCTTACAAGCTTAATTGGGTTAGCTAAGCAAGACAGCTATAAAGGAAAGGGTTAGAGAAAGAAATATAAAAGAAAAAGATAAGAATTAAACTAAGAAATAAAAGAAAAAATAAACTATTGAGCATAAGGACATGAGAACAAAAAACCAATAAGACTCATGTCACCAATGGAAAGGATTATATTAGTGAAAGAAAACACCGAGAAGAAAGAGGACTATAAATCCCTTCTTCCTCCAAGGGAGGGCTCTTGGACCCCCACAAATAAGCTCTTCTTACAACTTTGAATGAAATGGTGAAAGAATCCTAAGGTAATCCACTCAAGAGGTGAGATGGATTGCCCAATGTAACGGTGCTAGTATAATCTTGATGAGAATAGAGGATTCCTCAAGAAAATAGAAGCAACATAACTTTGCTAATGAATTCCTTAAACATGAAGTGCACCCATGGCCTTTTTTTATAGCACCTCTTTGAGGTATTGTGCAATCAACTTGTAGTGTGAAAATAGGCTATTTAGGGCATTTTTAGATCTTTGATCAGCCACCCAGTCAGATTCAGCTGATATTTGGGTGTCAAATCAACTTGGAAGCTGAACCAGAAGTGGGTGGGAGGCTGACCAATCTCATAAATGCACCGTTCTTATATGTGCACGACTTTTAGCGACCATAGTCATGCATCATGCGCATGTGCGCTTTTCCCGCGTTTATGAATTGCGCATGTGCACACACGCCCTGTGTAGTCATAGCGCACTTTCACTGGTTGTATAGTTTTGGACCTTTTGGAAATTCTTTTGTGGTAATTTTGGTCCATGGGTGACCTCATAACTATTTGAAGCTACTGGATTCCTGTAACCAGTTGCAGACAAAATTTCAATGATAACACCCATACCTGGTCCTAAAGGTTGTCTTATGAATGTCTTCTTCCTTGATTCTTACCTGATGGTATCCTGCCCTCAGGTCAATCTTTGAAAATATATTTGCTCCTCTTAGCTGATCAAAGAGGTCATCAATTTGGGGTAAAGGATACTTGTTATTTATAGTGTACTTGTTCAATTGTCAGAAGTCAATACATAGACTCAAGGTTCCATCCTTATTTTTGACAAAAAGTACTAGTGCTCCCCAAGGTGAAACACTTGGACGTATGTACCCTTTCTTCAACAATTCTTCCAACTTCATTTGTAATTCTTTTAATTCTAGTTTTCTCATTTTGTAAGGTGTTTTCGATGCCAGGGCATCTCCCGGAACTAAATCAATTGAGAAATCTATCTCCCTTCTTGGTGGAAATCCGAGTATTTCTTGGAATACATCTTCAAATTCTTGTAGCACCAAGAAATATTCAAGTCTTGGCCCCTTTGTATAAACTGGCTCCTCCACACAGGATGCATACAGTTGACATCCTTTTCTAAAACATCTTTTCAACTATAAGGTCGAAATATCCTTTATATAGATGGGTCTTGGGACTCCTCTCACCGTTCTTTATTTTCCATTCCAATATAGGATAACATGATGCTTGTCCAACCAATCCATTCCAATCAGAATATCATAAGACCCCAATGGTATGATGTTTAGATCAGTACTAGTATTCAATCCATTAAGACTTATGGAACAACCTCTGACCATATCATGGATTCTTCTTTTGGTTCCAGTGGCTAACTGAACCAAACTTGTTTTTCCAAGTTTACTTTTCTCAAAATGTAATCTATCCACTATCTTAGGATCAATGTAACAATGGATTTCTCCTGAATCAATAAAAATAGAAACAGGCTGATTTATGATCTTACCTTCCACCTCAATCATATTGGACTGGTAATCTTCTTTTCGATCATTTAAAGTTGCATAGATTCTCCCCATATCTCCAACTATTGTAGCCTCTTTGATGTTGTGCACATTCTTCACTCTGTCCTTTCTGTGTGGGAAATCCTTATATAGGTGATCTTCATTGCATCCCCAACATTGGATCGTGGTCTTCCCCTTTTTCCCAAGGAGTCTTCCTTCTTGAGATCCTCCTTAGCATATTGATCTTGATGATTTATGTTAGGCTCATTCCTATTTAAGGGAGGTTTGAATCCTTTCCTCCTCCAATAGGACTTCACATTCTTCTTGTCCTTCCAATATTTCTGCAATGATTCTCTTCCCTGGCCTTGCTCGTACAGGTATTTAGCCTCCCTGATGGCCTCAGTCAAGGTCTTGGATTCATCATACTTGATATTTTCCTTATAGAAGGATGGAAATCCGCTTAGAAATATCTATATATTCACTTTCTCATCACCAATGAACCTGAAATACTTTAACAATCCCAAGAACTTCTTCTCATAGTCTGCCATAGTCATACTTCCCAACCCAAGTTCAAGGAACTCCTGCATTTTCTTGTCATATAAATGCTCTGAGAGGTACTCCTTCTGGAATTACTTCTTCAATTGTTTCCAAGCGATCCTACTTTCATAAACATGTTCCACTTGCTTCAATTGATCCCACCACACTGCAGATTTCCTATGTAAATGGTAGGTGGAAATCCTGGCTTCCAGGTTTGATGAATAGTTATGCAACTGAAAATATCTATGGAGCGAAAGAAACCATGCTATGACATCATCTTCACTTTCTCTTTCATCATCGAAGGAAGGTGGCTTGAGATTCCTCATCTCCCCTTACAAACACTCTACCCCTTGTTTCCTTCTCTAGTGTCTGGTAGGAGACACTTCTGGACTACTTATGGGATCATCCGATGCATAAAATTTCCTTCTTGATTAAGGAGGTGAGTGGTGTCCATGAGCTCTATTGGCACTTTTGGAATAGCCAGCTCTCCCATGATCATCTCTTCTTTCATGACACCTTCCTTCTTCCTGTTGTCTTGAGTTTGATCCCTTCTTCATTTTCCTTTGCAACTAATTTAAGCTCTACAACACTCAAGAATTTATCTGGATTTTCTCTCTCATCAGTCTCTCGTTGTCTACTTTGTATCTCTGCACTTCCATCTTTAGGCTTCTTTCTATTTCTATTAACATTTCCTTCTCTTCTTTTCCCTTTCGTCCATTAGAATTTGTCTCTACATTATCCATCTTGGTATTCTGGCCTTCAGCCTCCTTTTCATGACAAGAGGATCCCTCTCCTTATTCCATTTCCTCAATACACATCCTGATTTGATGTGCTTAAGCCTCTTGATTCTGCAAAATGTGAAAGCGACCATTATGTTAGAATTATGTGTATGATAGACAAAAAAAAAATTCCAAACCATGCTACAGGTCTCTTTCTTGTTTTCTTCATGGAGATTATATCCCCATTCTCCGAGAATAACAATGTCCCTTTATCCTTGGTCGACACAGATTTTCACCCTGCGTAGGCGCTTCCGTCAAACCACATCCTCGGGTGATCTCGACTAGAAACTGCGGCTAAATCCTCCCTTAGAAATTTTCTGTTTCGAAGACAACCAAATATGCCCTTAGCCCTCCTTTCCTTATCTCTCGATCTGCATATGACCGTGGCCATGACCTTGAAATTAGATGAAAATAACTTTTCTAGAGCTTTGAGACTTCGATACTTTCAACCAGGACCAGATCAACGGTCCTCGTCCTCTCTCACAATCAAAGATCGAGATCCACTTCGAGACTCCTATCTTCGGGAGTCTCAAATTTTATCGCTTGCCTCCTCCCGGAACCCCTTTACTTGGAGTTCTTGATTTTTCAACAAGTGTCCTCCCATAGATTAGCGATTGTGAATAGTTTCGGTGCTTCGGGATTTAGAAGTTTCAAACTTCCCTCCTGCACTTTCTCCTGGAGTGATTTTACCCGCAATTGACAATTGTTCGATGCGTGTCCTTTGGAATCGATGGTCAATATATAATCTGGCCTTTGGGATTTTTTTACCCTGTTATTGCATAAATCAATAGGTGTGGACACTAACTAATCTCTCTAGATCCACCTACATTTAGAATAAAACACACCAGAATATGATGCTTTCCTTAAGTTTTAAATATTGAATTTACTAACTAAAGAGGGATAGGTGACATACCATTTAAAAATTGCTTCCTCTCGCTATCACCATCCTAGCTTCATTCCAACACTCATACAATGATGAACCTGCAAAATAAAAAAACCAACCAAAGTGATAGTAATAGAATAAACTCAATATAAACCTATGTATGTGATCAAGGAATCATACAATAAAACACAACAAGCTTTATAGGAAAGAATCATATTACTGTATCATATTAAATGTGAAAGAGAGATTACAACCATGGCCTTGATGTCATAAGGTCCCTTCCAACTGTCCTTTGTTCCCCACACACTTATTTCTCCAAGGATTTTGAGACCATGGATCTGATAGCTACTCACAATCTATCTTGACAAAGAAAATCTCAAAGCCACTTTAACCAAGCTAACAATCCCAAGCCAAAAACAACTTAGCCCTTCTCCATGAGAGTTTCTCTCCTTTTATAAGATGAAGAGGATAAGGTGAGGAGGTTAGGATGATCCCACTAAATCATGAAAGCGAGTAAGATCCAAACCATTCGTATGCCACCTCACCATGGAAGTTTCTCCTTCTGGAAGATTCAAGAAAACATTCGTTTTTTCCACGTGTAAGCATTCTCGCACCCTTCCTATAGAGAAACCTACGAACCTCTTGCAACCCAAATATGGTGCAGCCTGTGAGAATCAGGCATTCTCACACCCTGCCTATATAGAAACCTACAAACTTCCTTTTTAATAGGGTTTTTACAAAGGAGAATGCAACTTCTTTTCTCAGGAAAAGTTCTTCTCCCTTCTTTCTTCAGGAACTCAGGCCACTGACCCCTCGGAAGACTACATATAGGTTTACATCATTAACGGTGATAGGGATGATGAAAATAATGTGTAACAAAGAGCCCCCCAAAGTATGAATTTAGAACAGAATGATAGCTAAAATACTTTGTCGAGTGTGTGTAGGGAACAAGGAACAGTCGGTTGGAAACCTGCCAACAAACAAGGAAATACATTACAATAATATATCATCACTGAGGTAGGCATTCCCATACTCAGAATATAAATTAATCAAAGCATAAATGCCAAAATGGGAATATCTATGTCAAGTAAGACAGGTCATGGCCACCAAACATACACTGTGGATCCATGCTAATATGACTCAAATCTGAACATAGCCACCAAAAATACATTGTGGATCTATGTGTTAAAGACTCAAATTTGAACATAGCCACGAGACATACAATGTGGATCTATGCAATAGTACAAACTAAATATACTCCAACACAACTTGAATCTATCATAAAAGATCCAGGGTCTTCAACTCCACCACTCTATAGTACGAATCTAACCATGTGAATACATGTGTCGAAGTCGAACATGGTAGAAAGAACTTGATTACCGGTCAATGATGAGAACCATTAACAAGTGTGAGGGAAATCACCATTAATGTAAATGACTCCCAAGGTAGACTAGTACAATCCAACAAATGTGAATTAATGAGTTGAAGTCGAACACTCGATGGAATCTCTCGATCAGGGGTCAATAATGAAAACCCACTGTCAAAAGCGAGGAAACCTGCCATTGAGCCATGCAAGTTCCAAGGTACCAAATAGTTTCTAAGTCTAATTCCTGGATAATGAGTTGAAGTCAACAAGAAAAGACTCGTCATAGGATAGCCTTAATGTATCCCCCATCAATGACAAGAAATAGGTAACAATATTTGAAGTAGATCAGAGTAACAAGTGATTCAGGACTGACTCAGGGATGGCCGATGCAATAGAAGTCTTAAGGACTACAGAAATGGCTAACGAAATATAAGGCTTTTTGGGTTGGACATCTCTTTGAACATATTGATGACACGACAACTATCTTGGAAACACTGACTCACCAATAGGGATCACAGACCGATTTGTAATCTTATAAAGGAGTATGATCAAGAGACAAGTGGATTTTCCAACTGAGACACAAGGTGAGTGAAAGGGTGTCTTGTTCAAAAGTGACTCCTCAATGGAATACAGGTTTAGACATATTTCTTTCCCAATTTTTCCCCCCACCATTTCTGGTGAGTACCTCTTTATTTTTACGCAAGCTTGACGAGGATAACATATGCTTGTCAATTTAAGCTCATCCTTCGGACAATTCCCTCAGAGTATGTTTAACGAACCCTAGGAAGGAGTGGCTCGGTCCCACATGGGCCTTTCAATGTTTGTTTTATGAGTCCAAAGAAAGAAAACTCATGGGTTTTTCATATTTATAGAGTCTAAAAAACACTTAAAGAGAACTCTCTCAGTTCCTTTTTCATAAAGTAGTCTGATGAGACTGAAAAAGAGATAAGCTATCTCTCAACAGATGTTTTCTTCAAATACTTTAATGAGCATGAAAAGAACAATATTACTCGGCAATCTTTTCATGTTTAGAGAGTCTAAAAAGAGATTAAAGGGAACTCCATTGGGTTCATTTTCTGTATAACCTTTACGAGTCCGAAAAAGTGATAAAAATATACTCGATTTCATTCTCACGTATTTACGAGCATGAGAAAGAACAAATACTAAGCTCGTTAACTTATTCTCATGTATTTACGAGCATGAGAAATAAAAAAGACTAAGCTTGGGATTGTTTTCATTTTTACACAAGCTTTAAAACAAAACGAAACAATGATTGGGATAGATTTTAATTTTTACACAAGCTTAAAAACTAAACAAAACTATGCTTGGACCTAGTTTCATTTTTACACAAGCTTGAACTAGAGGAAACTATGCTTGTGGTAGGTGGTTTCATTTTTACACAAGCTTGAACCAACGTAAAAACTATGCTTGAACTTCCCAACGCATTATCCGCGAATTCGCATGGTTGGTACTTAGCCCCCAGCTTAAGAAGTTACCGGCTCAACTTCAGTAAGAAGTCTAGAGGCTGAGGTAGGCAAAATTCCCCCAAGCTTCATTTCATCCAATCTGCAAAGGAGAATGGAATGAAGCTTCAAATACTAGATGAAGGAATTGACTCAAATAGAGAGGGGGAAAACTATTTCATTTTTTAACAAGCTTGACACAGAAACAAGAACTATGCTCGTAACCTCTGTTTCATTTTTTAATGAGGTTTCCACAGAGGAGCAAAAACTATCCTCGTAAGTGGTTTTATTTTCTAATGAGATTGAAATCAGAAAACCATGCTCAAAGACCTTTGTTTCATTTTTTAATGAGCTTGACACAGAAACAGGAACTATGCTCGTAACCTCTCTTCTTGATCATGGATTCCAAGAGGACAATGCTCTGGAATGACACCATGTCAAGGGACAAAACTTGGTCATGGCTTCCAAGAGGCTTTCACTGGAAGGAAGAAACACACTCTGGAAGGACACCATGTTGAGGGTTGTGACAGGAGTAAAGAGATCATGCTCTAACAACCCTATCGAAGAGATCACCATGTCAACTACTGGATCTAATTCATCAAAATTTGAAACCATGGGCGACAATGCCACATAATTGAAATGTGGTGGGCGAGATACCGTCTGCATATAAGAACCATTTAGGGAGGCAATCCAGTAGGGGTCAATGAATGGAAGTTGATCAACATCCACAATTCTTCCATCGTGAGGGAAAGATATCACACGAAAAAGAGTGGACACGATAGCTTTCATGGCATAGACATAATCCCACCCAAGAAGTAAAGTGAAATCCAAGGGATATTGGACTACCATGACATCAACGAAGACAATTTTCCCTCCCAAAGTTATAGGAAACTGAGGAAGGGTCCCTAAAGGTTGACTAGTTCTTCTGTTAAAAGATAATAGATTTTGTGTAACCAGTGCAAGTGGAGGACAACCCAAAGATTTCCAAGCAAAAGAGGACAAAATACTAATGTATGCACCTTCATCTATAAGTGTCTAAGGAACGTCTGAACCACAAACCTGTATTGTAATCTAGAAAGGAATGTGAGAGGGAAGACAAGGTCTAGTTAGCACACCCCAATCAAAATGTATGGCCTCATAACTTGGAGGGGGTTCCATAGGAGAAGGAGGAATATCCCCTGGCATGGTAGATTCTGTATCAACGAGAAAAACATGGGCAGTATCGGGTTTACTCTATAGAGGGAGAGTAGGATCGACCGATGGAGAGATCAGATTGACCACTTGGGTTTCATTCTCCAAGGGGAGAATGGGGTTGATAGGTGGAAATGGATCAACGACTTTGAATTCACTCTCTGGAGGAAGAGTGAGGTTGACCAATGGTGGGATCGGATCAACCACTATGTCAATTGGTTTAACTAAGGATGTGACTAGATAGACAACATGATCAACTAGATTGACTGATGAAGGGGTTGGATTGATCATTCCATCAACTATAGGTGGGTTGAGAGAAATCTTGTGATAAGCAACTGGAAGTTGAGGCTATGAAACAGTCATGTCTTCCAGGAATTTAGAGGCTTCTTCCATATGAGGGCAAAGATGAGTTAGATGACTCCCTTTGCATAACATACATGGGAACTTGGCTCTACTTTTCTTCTTCCCAACTATATCGCGACTAGTTGATGGGAAGTCATCAACATGTTGTTCAGAGGCTAACGACATGGGTTGGTGAGGATGTGTAGACCATCCTTCTATAACCTTGGATAGACTAGGGTATTCCTTAAGAATATGTCTACCTTTACAAAGCCTACAAGGGTACCTAGGATTATGAGTTTTTTGGGTGAACTTGACATCATCAACACTCCCAGCACGATTAACAATAACTGGTTTCTTTCCAACATGTTTGACAGTGGTTGGAGGTTTTGATCCTTGCTTATCTTTCTTCTTCTTAATATTTCTTTTCTTCTTCTTCTTATTCACCGGGTTACTAGGTTCAAAAATTTCACTCGATGAAGAAGATGAAACAGAAGGTGACCTTGCAAGTGAAGAAGGCAAAAAAGACCTTACTGGTGAAGAAGGTGAAGGATCAACATGAGGTTGATGTTCTTGGGGGGGATTTCTTGCGACTGAAGCACTAACTGCATTCAAGATTACCTGAGTGGAAAACAACCATACCGGTAATCCAATTCTGAGACCTGGAATGCTCAAAGTAGCAATATGAGGAGGACCAATGTTTCCATAATAAGGAAAAAAAGAAGGTTCCCCTAGAGAAGGGGTTCCTTCATTGGTCATTCTGGGAATTGACGCCATTAAATAAATATCCAATCTAGAGTCCTCTAGGGAAAAAAAACATCACATGCCAAAAATCTAGTAAGCAAGCAAACAAACAAAACCTTCTCACAATGAACGCACTAGTTGGTGATGAAATCCAATGTTGCGAGAACAATGAAAGAAGGGGCTGATATAGAGTGTGTGGAAAAGTTACGTTGATGACCTACTTAATGAAATTACACCCTGGTGCAAGATCCCACACATAATCGTGGGTATACCCTCCAAGGAGCCCGAGTGAGTTTGGCCAACATCGATTTCAGGTACCATGAAGACTTTCCCCTCCATAGTCACCTTGTGTAAAGACCCTAAATATATAGGCCACTAAGGTTACCAATCACTACAACGATGCCTGGGGAAATAGTTGATAGTCCGATCCATGTGCAAGGGCAAGGTATCTAGCCTAAAATCAAATTGAAAGGCTTCCACTCATCATTGTGGGTATACCTCTCAAGCGACCCCCATAATACACGTAATCTCTACACCAATACCAACAAAGCAGGGTGAGTAACTCTGCCAGTCTCAATGGGACCTCATGATTGACCCTTCTGTGAGAAGGGCCTCCTAGGAGAAAATGTAGTAAGTGGATTTAACTCTCCCTATCACACGATACTATGTTTGTTTGCAGCTTTGGAAATTTATCTTTCACACCTATTCCAAAGCCCTACGACTAATCTAATGTAGGTTTGCTACCAAAAAATATAAAAATGTCTAATCAATTTTTATAAGTGCTTTATTTTATGGCTGTTGTTACTCAAAAGGAAAATGGCATGGACAATATGGTGTTTCGACCGACTCGAAAGTTATGCAAAGAGATGAAGATGCAATCTTTTCATTTCGWTGAAAGCTATGCTACAAGAAGGAGAAATTTTTTATCATTCCCATATGCACAATGTCCCAAAATCTTAAAACTCATCAATATCAAGATTCTCAAGAAATGAGAAAAAGGTATTGTACACCAATGCACGATTCGAAATTTAAGACCAAAAAATGCCAAGAATCATGCAATTTCACTACTTCAAATGCAAGGATGCCCCCAATCTAATATAAAGCAAGAAATAAAATCTTTTTGTTTCAAAAATTTCACTAAAATCAATAATGAACTTTGTTAAAACAAAGAAACCCAAAATAAAGGTTTTCTTTTAAAGCGAACTATTCAGAAGAAATCTAATCTTTCCCTAAACAATTCTAAAGAAAACAAACGCTTTGTAATTGAAATATACTCAAATCAAGAGACTAATCCTTCAAAACCAAACAAAGCCAATGTGGCTAAAAGTAACTCAAATAATGTCAAGCATACTGTAAACAGATCAATATAGGCTCCAAAATCTCAATCTAGCTAATCAAAGAAAAACGGGGTCACCAAAAGATGACAAGACCCAATCCAAAAAAGTTTACAAACAAGTTCGCAGCTTAGCAGTAGAGTACAATGTGAGAATTAGGTATTCTCGCAAGCTAGACACTGGTAGGGTGCAAGAAGTTTGCACTGAATCTAATAGCAGGGTGTGAAAATCGGTGTTTTTCGCAGGCTGTAGAGAGGTACAGTGTGAGAATGTTTGTAATCAAAGAAAATTTTGAAACAGGATAGGGAATCTAAGTGAACTTCTGGGTCCAGAGAGTCTATAAGGCTCTCCTACAGACTCAGAAACCAAAAAACAAGAAATCAAAGCAAGGGAAACTAGAATAACAAGGAAACAATCTGTTCCCCAATGAAGTCACCAATTTTGTTATTGGATAAATCGGTAGGTGCGGACACTAATTGATCTCCCTAGATCCACCTAGATCTAGAACAAAACACACCAAAACATGATGCTTTCCTTAAGTTTTAAATATTGAATTTACTAACTAAAGAGGGATA
>JZKD02S1696335.1:512843-539870 GCA_000966675.3 Picea glauca
TATGTGATCAAGGAATCATACAATAAAACACAACAAGCTTTATAGGAAAGAATCATATTACTGTATCATATTAAATGTGAAAGAGAGATTACAACCATAGCCTTGATGTCATAAGTTCCCTTCCAACTGTCCTTCGTTCCCCACACACTTCTTGCTCCAAGTATTTTGAGACCATGGATCTGATAGCTACTCACAATCTATCTTGACAAAGCAAATCTCAAAGCCACTCTAACCAAGTTAACAATCCCAAGCCAAAAACAACTTAGCCCTTCTCCATGCGAGCTCCTCTCCTTTTATAAGATGAAGAGGATAAGGTGAGGAGGTTAGGATGATCCCACTAAATCATGAAAGCGAGTAAGATCCAAACCATTCGGATGCCACCTCACCATGGAAGTTTCTCCTTCTGGAAGATTCGAGAAAACGCTCGTTTTTCCCACGTGTAAGAATTCTCACACCCTGCCTATAGAGCAACCTGCGAACCTCTCACAACCCAGATATGGTGCATCCTACGAGAATCAAGCATTCTCACACCCTGCCTATATAGAAACCTGTGAACTTCCTTTTTAATAGGGTTTTTACAAAGGAGAATGCAACTTCTTTTCTCAGAAAAAGTTCTTTTCCCTTATTTCTTCAGGAACTCAGGCCACTGACCCCTCTGAAGACTACATATAGGTTTACATCATTAACGGTCATAGGGATGATGAAAATAATGTGTAACAGACCTAACACAACCTATCACATTCTTCCCTTCTGGAATTCCCGGTCTTCCGGATTGCACAATCTGTCACCATGTGGCGAAACACTGGAAGTGGACACGTGGCCCAATCAGGTAGGTAAAATGTGTCACGTTATAATCATCTTTTCAATGTTCTAAATGTCCAAATATTACTAAAATGTGGCACACATCCCATGTGTCCATGTCATCCCAGGTGACATCATCATGCCTCATCACTTTGTCTCTTTGGGCTTCGGGAGTTTTCAAAATAGCACACTTCCAATTCTCCTGAACTCTGAATTCCCAAACTGGCCAATATTTTACCACGTGTCCTTCCAGATCAAATGAACAAGATTCACTTTGGGTCTCCACCCAGATTCCATGGATATGCTCCATGTGTCCTCCTCAATTTGACGACTATGATTTCTTCAGGGCTTCGGACTTTGGAGATCTCAAACTTCAATGTTTTTCCTTGAAAATATTTTTATCTAGAGTTCATGATATTCTGACATGTGTCCCCTATGGATCGATGACCACAATTCCTTCAGGACTCTGGACTCCAAAAATCTAAAATATGAAACTTATTTGGCTCTACTAGCTTTTATCCGAAGTCATGGATCTGGTGACATGCGGATCTTGGTAGATCAATGGTTGAGGTCTTCTCGGGTGATCGAACAATCGAGATTTACTCCATCTCTCTGGGCTTAGGGAGTCTCAAATCTCAACCGAAACCTTTTGAACATATTCTTCCAGAGTTATTAATCTATTGACATGTAAACTCTTGGCGATTGATGGTCAAGATCTACTTCGGACGATCCGACAGTCGACGTTTTAATTCGGGTCTCCGTCTCTCCGGACTTCGGGAGTTTCAAAACACAACTTTTCCTTGCTCGCTCTTTCCTAGAGTGCTTTCACCCTGAGCACACGATCGATTAGCGTGTTTCCTCCTATGGATTTATGGTCCCCAGCTACTTTGGTTATTAGGAGTTTCAATCTTCGATCCCTAACCCATCACATCACTACATGCCTTTCAATTTGTGGGGGCATGCATCAACGGTTTTGGAGTAACCCATTTCTCGCCCCGCAATTCTCCTGATGTTGACACGTAACCCCTCAGGGAAACCATGGTTTTGATTGTGGAAACTCCTTGGGAAATTATCTCTCATGCAACTCGATTCCCTACAATGCCTACTGGCCGTTGATATCTCTCTCCAAGGGGATCCGACGGTCGCGACCTTTAACTTGCTTCCTTTTCATCATATGACACATGTTTACATGTCCTCCGATCCAATGATCCCAAATCTCCTCGATCCTACGGTGGTGATCACTCCTTAATTAAAAAGTAATGGTCACGATCCTTCGAACACTCACAGAGGTTCTATGACGTTATGTCTCCTGCGTAGCTTCTGCAACGCCATTCCTCCTAATCTTTTCAAATTCATGGTCAGATTTTGATATCGACCATGAGATTTTGACAAGCAAACCTAGCCCATACAGGCCTGGTGTTTCAACTAGAATATCTAATACCAATCTGTAACATACCCAGCCACCCATAGGATGGGTATGCTACATGCAATCCTTCCCTAAGACTTCTTTCTCTTTTTGATAACTTATTTAGTTATAAAGGATGAATAAGAGAAAAAATTTAATCACATGCAGTGCAATATCTAGCAAGCATGCGTAATATCAATATTATGTTAAACAATAATTAAATATACACAATGGAAATACATTCATACACATGTAGATGATAACTAAATTACACAGCAGAAATACATTCATACACAGATAGTAATATCACGACAGAGAGCACTTATCTTTAAGGAAGGTGACATCGATTGGATGTAGACCAAGGAATTTCCACCCAACCGTAGACATAGTTGCTCCAAATATCAACAGTAGTGTCACCCCCGAGCCAGGGATATGAATCCACAAGGATGGTTCCAGAGTGTAATTGGGTTCCCAAACCTATTAGATCTCAGACTCTCATAGGTTTCCCAACACCCACAACAATCCAAGTACCCAACTCTCTTCTACCCAGCCTGTGCCACCTTAGAGAATGGACCTCCACCCTTCTCTACCACGCAGTCCCTCAGGGAGTCCTTCTCCTTTCTGCCAGGGCTTCTAGTATGGATGGTCCAGAATCTCAATGCTGGAACTCTCAGGACTCGCAGTTGTGAGAAAAACAGGGCACTGGACAATATATTTCAGACATGCAGGCCCCAGGTCATGACTGGATCACACCAGTGACCACTACAACCAACTATCCCATGGTTAGTTCTTTAATAGATCTGTTTCCTTTCACTTTTCCAACCAAGACACAGGTGAGGATGGGTCGATGAATGGGTCTGTGAGTGCATGGGAGTATGTGAGGAAGGAACAAGTGAGTGAATGGGAAAACAATGCACAAGTCATCATATGAACCCTTCCATTTAACCAGAGGTGGGTTTAAGTAACCTCATGGCGAAAAAAATAACCTCGTGGCCTTCCCCAATAAGTTCACGTAACAGATACCCTCCCTTAGACAAAAAGGGTAATAATAAAATAGGAATAACACTTAGTCCCTCAAGATCCCTCTCTTGTGGAATCATAGCCCCCTATAACTTTAGTCCTTGTTCGTCTAGCAGCCAACGATGTGTTTATTATTATTAATGATCAAAGCAGTACATTTCTTGGGCATACTAGGTCTTTAATAATTGTTTGGGCACTCAGACCTCGCATCATTGTAACAATACATTTATTTAAAATGGGGGTTCAAAACCTAGGGTGTTACAAGTAGTAATTAATTAATGGCAGTTGTAATAACATCCAGAAATTGCACTTGAATAGATAACATAACAAGATATTGTGAAGTCCTGAAATGATAACACTTGTCTCATACAATTTCTAGATATATGTCAATCATAAAATAAACTCTGATAGGCTACCAATGCTAATTGTAGAAACAACAAAATAAACTAATGGCAAAAGTAGTAAAATATTCAGAAAAGTATTTAGAAAGGAAATTTAATGCACACTTTCATCTTGGTTGATTGTACCTTTCCTTATACAATTTATGGATTGATTTAAGTGGTCAAACAAGTTTGGATAGGTTGCAAAATCATGGTTGTAGCAGTGATTATAACAACAACAACTCAATGGTTAGTATTCATAGACAAGGTTAGCAAGTTAGTTTAGGTTATTAGAGTATTAGGTAGAGATATTGAGTTTGAAGTTTGATGATTCTTGTCAAGAAGCAATGGTTGAAGACTAGTGTCTTTTATCGGTAAATGGAGTCAGTGTGGGTTGGTCCTTCTATGGTTGCAAATTAATGATGATGAAAAAAAGTCTAAGAGGGAAAAAGTATAGGGGAAGTAGTAACTTAATTCCTCCTAGACTTTGACCTCAAGAGACAAAATGCTAGGGTGTAGTCAATTCTCGGCCATAGCGCCTTTCACTCCTTAGCCTTTTTATGGAACAAAACTTATGAAACAATAACCAAGTACAAAACCCTTAGAGTGATAGCAATTTAAGGTTCTAGGGTTTCACTAGTTACTAGATCAATTTAGTGAAAGATTGTCAAATAAAAAGTAAGAAAGTAGCAACTTAAGTTTCTTACTTCAAGCATTAAATACACCATGGAATTTCATAATATTGTATGAGCAAATAAAACCATACTTTAAACCATTCAATAGATGACAAAATGCAAATTCTACTTACTTGCACCAACAATAATCATGAGTATACCATGCAAGATCACCATAAAACTCCAAAAATTGATCCAAGTTTTAAATACAAGCCTTAAACAAGAGTGGCCCCTCACAATTTCATCCAATAACCCTAATAGGTCACAAATTTTAGACCTATTTTCTCCAAGGAAAATGAAAATGAATGTCACTTTCTACTTATTTATACAAAATTCAACCTAAAATTAATTTTAATTCATAATTACTGGGCCGACCTAGCAAGTTTTTTACACAAATTAAATATGGACAAAATAAAATTAATTTTCATCTAGAAACACCTCCAAGGGTGGCGTTGAGCCCTAAATGTGAAACGTTAAGACATAAACGTGGGGCACTTGGCACGTTAAGCCATAAATTTTCCATGTCAGGTAAAATTCACTGACCTCTTTATGTGTATATGAACTGTGTAGGCTACTATGTTCTTGGCTTTTCTTTTTATATTTTTTCTGAATAGGGTATAATAGTGAGTAGTACATTTCATCATATGTTGAATTTTGACATGTTATTGCACAATCTACAGTTTCCCAAAGCCTAAAGGAAAGTAGGCTTAGATTGACATAACACAGAGGTATTCCTATCACTGTAACCCCAATAGGGTACCTCTTTCTCCTTAGGAGAAGGATAAATCCACTCCAAGGGAGACGTCCCAAGACATAGGGGGTTTGAGGAAAGGGAAGAGGTAAGGATAACCACCCCTCTCTCTAGGTCACTCAAAACTGACTTAAGTCTTGTTGGATGAAGAAAAGGAGAATAAAGTGTACCTTCCCCTTACTAATAAAACAACAAAAGTTATGGAAGAAACAAGTGATGATGAATGATTCAAAAAGACTTCAATTTTATAGATATGAATGCTAACAATCAATGTATGAAGCAAGTGATAGATATATAGCAGTAGTAATTAATTAATGACAATTGTGATAACATCTAGAAAATGCACTTGAATAGGAAATATAACAAGATATTGTGAAGTATTGAAATGATAACACTTTTCTCATACAGTTTCTAGATATATGTCAATCAGAAAATAAACTCTAATAGGTTGTCATTGATAATTGTAACAACAACAAAATAAATTAATGTCAACAATAATAAAATTTTCAGAAACTTATTTAGAAAGGAAATTTGATGCACACTTTAGTATTGGTTGATTGTACCTTGAATTATACAATTTATAGATTGATTTAAGTGGTCAAACAAGTCTAGATAGCCTGCAAAATGATGGTTGTAGTAACGATTATATAAGCAACAACTTAGTGGTTAGTATTCCTAGACTAGGTTAGCAAGTTAGTTTAGGTTAGTAGGGTATTACGTAGAGAGATTGAGTTTGAAGTTTGATGATTCTTGTTAAGAAACAAGGGTTGAATACTAGTGTCTTTTAGGAGTAAATGGAGTCAATGTGGGCAGCTCCTTCTAAGGATGCAAATTAATGATGATGCACAAAATTCTAAGAGGTAAAAAGTATATGAGAAGTAGTAACTTAAGTCCTCCTAGAATTTGACCTCAAGAGACAAAATGATAGGGTGTAGGCAATTCTAGGCCATAGATCCTTGCTCTCCTTATCCATTTTATGGAGTAAAAATTATTCAACAATAACCAAGTACAAAACCCTTAGAGTGCTAGAAATTTAGATCTCTAGGGTTTCACTAGTTACTAGATAAATTTAGAGAAAGCTTGGCAAATAAACAGTAAGAAAGTAGAAACTTAAGTTTCTTACTTCAAGAATTAAATACACCATTCAATTCCATAATCTTGTATCAAAAAATAAAACCATACCTTAAACCATTCAATAGATCACAAAATCCAGATTCTACTTACTTGCACCAATAATAATCATGAGTATACCATGCAAGATCACCATAAAACACCAAAAAATGATCCAAGTTGCAAATACAATCCTTAAACAAGAGTGGTGCCTCACAATTTCAACCAATAACCCTAATAAGCTGAAAATTGCAGACCTCTTGTCTCCAAGGACAAGTTATGATGAAAATTAATTTCACTTTCTGCTTATTTATACAAAATTTAACCTAAAATTATTTTTTGTTCATAATTACTTGACTGACTTGGCTAGTTTTTTACAAAAATTAAATATGGAAAAAAACATTATTTTTCATCTAGAAACAACTCCAAGGGTGACGTTGATCCCTAACTGTGGAACGTTGAGCCAAAAAAGTGGGGTGCTTGGCCTCTAGAAGCCCCAAATTATTCCCACACGTGACACCAAGCTCACAAATGCCTCCAAAAATGAAACCCTATCTCTCAATGACGTCTAGGGCTATGATCGCAACGTTCAGGGCCCTAAAGAGATAACCTTCATGTGGGAAGAACAAGGTCCCCTGGGTCTAGGTCTAGGAGGGTGCCTCCAAAATAAATGTCCTTCTTTCTCCCAGTACAAGTCTTCAATTTCTTCTTACCCCTAGTTTGGGGTTCAACATCCATCTGTGGGATTTAAGCCCCATGAAGGTTTGAGCTAATCATCCCCTCATGTGTACCTGTCCACCAGGAAAGGTCCTACAACAAAAACAAGTATGCCCTCCAGGGGTTCATAAGTCATAGGCATCATAGCATGTAAATAATATCCAACAATTAAATTACCTAAACATGTGCATTAGGCCCCCCTTAACCTAGACAAATTATTAAAGACATTATGCAATTTGACAAGTTAGGTTTGGAGAAGGTGTCAGGGTGTCCTATTGGGCTAACCTCTCTTAAGTTTGGGGTGTTTCCCAGGTGGGATCTAGTTCAAGTCATGTAAGTGTATGAGGTGGCATGTGGTAATTATTTGGGAATTGGGTGAATATAATAATAGGGAAATGTAAAGTCTTAGTTGTGGGTACCTTTGTAGAGGGTGAGTTGCACATTGTCATAAATGAAATTTTTTCTTATCCCATCATTTCCTTTTACTCTTAACTTCTTTTTTTTTGATATTTTTCTCTTGTGCTTCAAGGGAATAGTTGAAGGACAATGTCCTATCTTGATGACTAGAAGTGACAACATTATCCACAAACATTTCATAGAAATGAGAAGGTTGTCTCGTGATGAGACCCCCTTTCTCTTGGTTATGCCACCAAGAGACACTACCCTGGTTTGGTGACCAGATAGCTGGTATTTTCATACCACTACATTCCCATGGTCATAATAGGTCAGCTCTTGATGAGACCTCTTATCCATAAACTAGTTACTTGGGTGTTTATTTTTATCTTATGGGTTCCCTTTTCTTACTGAAAATATTTTCACTGCTTTCTCAAGGATCCCTGGGAAAAGAATCTCGAAGGTTTCAAAATTGGATTTTAACTCTTGCCAACTAATTTTACCCTCTGGACCTTTATCCCCTTCTTCCCTTAAGGTAAGGTATAAACCTTCCTAGTGTATCCAATCCCAATGCCCAAACAAGGATAGGGGAGATGGAAGGAATAAATATGGAAAGTGGTAAGTATGGGGGGAACGAATAATGAATTTTCATAGATCCACCGAATAATAACCCATCCTAAAGGGAAATCAACTTACTAGGGCACCATGTCACCCTTCCATGTATGAACGAGGAAAAGAGCATAATTTCCAAGAAAATGTCATGAAATAAAGAAGGATTCAATAGAACATGTTCAAGTGCTTCAAAAATCAGAGCGATACATACCATGATACTTGAACTCATTACCTCATGGAGAAATACTCACCACTACTTCAGGACTGGGCTGGTGTGATGGATACCACTATTGGTGATATGTGGACTACACTGAATAAAACAGGGGCCCTACGGGTCCATGCTTAAGTCATTTGGCTATTGGTACTCCATTTCCAGGGCCTATGGGCCTCGAGACATGATCTCCTTAGTTTTCCCTAGTGTTGTGCCTCTTTTTTCACCTAAATGAGAAAAACAAAGGTGCTTACAAGCTTAGTTGGGTTAGCTAAGCAATACAATAGTAAAGGAAAGGGTTAGAGGAATAAACATAAAAGACTAAGCTAAGAACTAAACTAGGAAGGGAAAAAACAATTAAACTATTGTGCATAGAGACATAAGAACAAGAAACAAACAAGACTAATGTCACCAATGTAAAGGATTGTATTAGTGAGAAAGAAAATACCAAAGAGAAAGGGGACTTTGGGTCCCTTATTCCTCCAAGGGAGGGCTCTTGGACCCCCAAGATTGAGCTCTTCTTACAACTTGAAAACTTGAAAGAAATGGTGAAAGAATCCCAAGCTAACCCACTTAAGAGGTGATGTGGATTTCCCAAATGGAATGGTGCTAGTATGCTCTTGATGAGAAAAGAGGTTTCCCCAAGAGAATAGCAGCAACATAACCTTGCAAATGAATTCCTTGAAAATGTAGTGCACCCATGGCCATGTTTTATAGCACCACATTGAGGTATTGTGCAACCAGCTTTTAGTGTGAAAAAGGGTTGTTTAGGGCACCTTTAGGTATTTGACTAGCCACCCAGCTAGATCTAGCCGAGATTTAGATGTCAAATTGACTTGGAAGCTGAACCAAAAGTGGGTGGGAGGCCGACCAACATCATAAATGCGTTGTTCTTAGGTGTGCATGCCTTTTAGCGTCCACAATTGTGCATCATGCACATGTGCACTTTTCTTTTATTTCTTGATGGCGCATGTGCGCGCGTGCCATGTATAGTCATAGAAAATCTTGATTTTATAACTGGTTGTATAGTTTTGGACCTTTTGGAAATGCTTTTTTTGTAATTTTGGTTTGTGGGTGAACTCATAGCTATTTGAAGATGCTAGATTCCTGTAACCATTTGCGAACGAAATTTCAGTGATAACATATTCCCCCTGATGGATGAGGTTAGAAGCATACGGATAGATGAAATTCATCAATTTTTCTTCTACTGAGAGTATCGTTGTAAGAAAGAGTGATAGTGAAAGTATCAAGAGTGACCCATTGGAGGGAGAAGGGAACCTGTAGGACCCAACCTTTAGCAAGGTGTGGAAAATAAATTGTGTACAAACGAGGTAGGCATGCCCCATGCTCATGTCATGTAACTCAAAAAAGGGTGTTGTACAGTAACGAAAACTGTGTGTTGATGTAGACAATTGCAGCGCCCTCGGGGGTAGTTTTGATAAAGGAAGAGGACAATTCTGATGAGGAAAAATAATCTGAACAATAGGCAATGACACCTGTAAGAAGTATCATGGATTCTGTGGGCATTGATAGCCCAACAACGTTCAAAGGTCTTTGGAAAATATAAAAAAAAACTTCTATAGTCAGAAACTAAGACCCACTGTAACATGAGAAAGTGTTGAAGTCGAATGTTATGGGGGTCAATGACAATAGAGAAAAATGATGGTTCTCCCTATGTCATATGAGACTCCTCATTGTGAAGGTAATGAGAGTCAAGATATTGTCACCCTTCTAGAAACTTTGCTGATGTCGACAAAAAGGGAGGCGTGAATCCAAGAAGAAAATGGCTTCGTGAAATACACTAGGTGAGGTCAGGAACTGAGGAGGTACATGGACGAAGTCAAGATGAGTGGAGACTCAAGACTGCCCTTGGTTGGGAATATATGTGAAGTATAAGTGGTCGCAACCATTCAACTAGGTCGAGTGTCAAGGGGACAACGAGACATGGGATAAGTTGTGCCAGAGGCGGGGCAAAGTGAACAAACTTAGAGAGCAGAGGTAGGTGGCCTATGGGATACTCAAATTTTATGGACAATGTCAACAAGAGTAGGTGATAAGGAATTCCCCAACCAAGGGCGACATGGGTTGCATTTTCCAGAAAGGAATAAGGTCGCCAAAGGTGACTACAAAAAACTATGTAAGAGGCTGGAAATAAAGGCTTAATTACAAAAATAATTAAAAAACTAGTGGGGATAATAATGAAGATACAGAAATGGGTGCCCTAGTGTAATATGGCTTGGCTTGAGGATGGCACAATTTGGTTAAAAAACAAGTGGAAGGTTGGGGCCCCATAGGCAGGTTTCTCTAGTAGGGAAATGTATGGAGGGAAATCTAAAGATGGGAAAACCGGCGGTAGATAAAATGGATGGTAAATGATGCTGAAAGAGTGCATTCAAAATAAATCCGTGAGGAAGTGTCCTGGGAGTCTGTTGGGTAGGCTAGAAAAATGAGGAGAAGGAGTATGTGGTTGATTTACGACATGATGTAAGACTATCGGGACTCCCATCCCTAAAGGTTGAAGTAGCATGAGTGTCAAAGTACCAAGGGGGGCTATGAATGGGAAAAATCATGTGGGGGAGAGTGCTATTGGGTGACAGTACCCAAAATGCAGTGGAGGTGACAGTACTGCAGAGCCGGATATAGGGACCCTAAAGGAAAATTTCAGAGGGTGTGACTGGAGATGCAATTGAGATTTAGAGGGAATGATTACATCCCAGTGTCTATTATATACTTGAAGGGGTCGCGCTAGTGTGTGATGACCAAGTACCTGCACACATGACAACCAAATACCCGACGTGAACAATATCTGAAGATAATCGAACATATAATCATTTATTTCATAATTTTGAACATGAGCACGCATACCTGAACGGGGTATGGAAAAATCGCTTCCCGGGGGATAAGGATGAAAAATGGCATAGGGACTATCTTGATGTAGATGACGGGGTGTTGATCCCATGGCTGAAGACGGATCAAAAAATGGACGCTCGGAGCTCCCAGAATTGAGTCTGGAAGTTTGGCAAAGAGGGCCTACATATAGCTGTGGTCCCCACATTGCCACCTCATTTGTACTTACTGCTATAGTGGTTAGAGAGGAGATTGCAAAGAAAATTCAGAGATTCCAGGAGTGCGAGGAAGCCGATCTGGGAGGTGTGAGAGTTAGGTTAATGGTCTCATCCTCTTGTACAGTAGTTAGGTGTCAATTTTTGGGTAGGACCGTACAGATGGTTGTACAGTGGATTTTTAGGGTTGTGGCCCCCCAAGTGCATGGGATATCGATGGTGATCCATGCACGAATGCACAGCTATAATGGGCACAACCATGTAGGGGGGCACGCTTTGGGAAAATAAGCATGCATGGGGTGCATGCGTTTTCGAAACATAGCCGTGCATATGTGCGCAACTGTGTTGCTGATAGTTGTGCATGAGTGCGTAACTGTGTATTGAAAAGGTGCACACTAAATGCACACATGTGGGTTTAATAGGCACAAATACATGCACACCTGTGGGGTAAATAGGTGTGCATGGGTGTGCGCCTATGGGGAAAACAGTCGCGACTTTGAGGCAAAGCTGAGGGCAAGAAAACTTATCTCCCCTTTTTTGGGAGATTTTGGTGTTTTTGTGATGGCTGATCGAGTATTGGATATGTGGATGCAGGTGATCATTTGGGACGATGTCGATCCATTGGAGAGAGAGGGACTAGGCATGACTAAGGGAGGCCATGAGGGATGAGGAGCCGGTGGTTTGTGGTGCTTTGGTGGCCTCTGGGATGCTGGAGCTTTTTGAGTGCCCACTATTGAGGGCACAGGAGTATCTGTTGCAATTCTTGATCTCGATGTGGAGTCCAAAGTTGCAGTGTTTTATTGTGCGTGGGGAGCACTTAGCATTATTTGTTATGGAGGATGTTTATTTTCTAACTAGGCTCCCTTTTCGGGGAACCCTTATGTCGTCCGAGTTGATGGTAGTTGGAGAGGGGAAGTTGGCTACCCTTGCCCGGACATATTGCTCGAGAGATGATTTTATGTCTGGGTCAGTGGTGAGGATTGGGGTGATGGATGCCCTGGTACATAATTGAATGGAAGCGATGGTTGTGAGAGTTTATGGGTTGCTCACGACTCAGCGTATTAGTGGTGGCCAGTCAAGGATCATGCAATGGGCATGACGAGCTGAGAATTTTGCTTGGGGATTGATGTTGCATGCCAATATGGTGGAACAACTCACCAAGTGTCGAGTGGTGGTCTCAGGGGATTTTTCCTTTGGATCTATCCTAATGGCTTGGTTTTTATAGAGGGTGTCGATGTTGCACCCGAGAGTTTTGTTAGACCCACCGGGAGTGCGAGAGCCGCGACTGCAAAAGTGATGATTTTGGTTCGTCATGGGGGTGGGGAGGGTGGCCACTAATTCATGAACAAGGCTGTACAGATGTGGCATCAAATGCCACAGATCATATTGCAGTTTCCATACAGCGGGATAGATTTCTGTGATGACCCTAATATGATATTACCTCCGGGAGAGATATTCGATTATCGAGGTATGATGTGTTGGTTACTGGTTTTGTTGATTTTTTTTTTTTAGATAGTATAGCATATGGTTGATATTTGTATGGATGTTGATGCTATCATGTATTTGTTTTTGTAGATGTGGGACCGCGTGGATGAGAGGTCGAGCTGATTAGAGCGCCAGCCCGCCAGGTACCTGTGAGACCACCGTGGGGAGAGTTGAGAGTAGGGGAGAGGTGACGTTCAGAGGATGTTGGGGCGAGGCCCAGTGATGATGATAGAGCGGCCCAGAGACACCGTTATGATGACCCTGGGGTAGGGCTGTCACATGCTCTTTCGGCCGAGGCCGGGGGAGATTTTGATGATTTCCGCCACCGACTAGAGGTGGTTTTACAGGGAGTGCTCGAGAGGATGTGGGTGAATATCCAGGATGAGGGGTTCCTGGAGCAGTGTTTTTGGTTGTCGATGGAGTCACAGACCTTGATCCGTAGAGAAACTGTAGCCAGAATTGCGATGACTGGATGGTTGCCTCCAGGACCTGAGGGACCTGGAGCTGGTGGGGTACCTCTGCCAGAGGGAGGACCTGGTGCTGGAGCACTAGAGGTGCCTTGAGGGTTGTTAGATATGTAGTTGTGTATTTGATATAGGCTGGTGATCCCATTTTTTATAGTTGTGACATCCAATTTTGTATTTTGATGCAGGAGCATCTCTCCACGTCAGCCATCCAGCCAGCCAGCCACGTCAGCGCACATGCATTCAAAGCTGAAGAGAGGTGCAACCTCATTTAAAATTTGAAATTGAATGTAATTAATGTTTTAGGCTGTTGAGCCATGGAAGTTGTGCCTTTGTGAAAGATGTAGATAAGATCGGCTTTAATGCTAGATCGGTTGAGATCTAGACCCAGATGCTGGACTAGACAGCCATTTATTGTAATTGAATAGGGTAGGTAGACCTGGAGGGAAGTGCTCAATGAGCCCCTCAAGTAAAAGAGATTTTCAGATCTCATTTTGGTAGGGAAAAAGAGGTTAGATGAGTGAGATGAGATTTGTAATAGTTGGGAGAGAAGATCCAGAGAGAGCTCGAGAACACCATTGTAATTACAGGCATTTTCCATTGTTAATATAAACAGAAGCAGTTTTTCCTGCATGATATTCTGCGTTATATGGATGTCTGTGTGTGTTCTATCATATGTTGTGAATGTGTGTGTTAGTTAATTTGCAGGGAGTGTGTTTGATTTCAGGTGAAGGTCTTTGAGGCTTCACACCAGGAGGGTGTTACAGAACATTGCAGGTTCTGAGAGCCGTGCAAAGAGGATGCACTTCTAAACTCTGCGGGGTCAGACAAAGATGTGTTGAGGCACAAAACTGAAATCAACAACTCAGAGGAAGAAGACCTCAAGGTTGTTGAATACCTTGGAGGTAAGGCTATGTGAGAGAAACACAGTTGCAGACAGAATTCTGTTGAGGATTCTTTAGAGCTCTGTCAAGTGGGCATTGAGCATGTGTACAGTGGTGCATAGAGGAAGGACTCTGTTGTGAGTTCGAGGAAGAATAGAATCACTGAGGATTATGTGAGAGCTCTGCCAGGTGGGCATTGAGAAGGTGCATAGGTGAACAGGATAAAGGAGGCAGAACTGTTGAACGTTCTGTGGAAGAGATACTCTGCCAGGAGGGCATCGATTCAGTGGGCATGCAAGCACAGGAAAGGAAGAGAACGCTTTGAGTTTTGGAACTAGACGAAGTATCCATTGAAGGATCTTCACGGGGTTACTGAACACCCCGAAGGCTCAGCAAAGGGTTGCTAGAACAGAAGGAAAAGCTCAGGAGAGAGAGTGATTTCACACACATAGTCGAGCTGCAAGGAGTGTAGAGGCTGAACAACTCACTGGAGGAGTTCGGAGTTTATAAAATCTCAGGAGGAACAATGTTCTTATACACGTAGAGAAGCTTAGGGTTGAGGAGTTTGCAGAGGAGAAAAGAAGAAAAGGTCAAGGACTTTGGAAGACCTGGAATTATTCCAAGTACAGAGAAGGAAAGCACACGGGAAGCTCAAGAGGAGCAACGATAGTCATCATATTGGGTGGAGAAGAAAGAGATCTGGACCGTTGAGGAGTTTACGTCTAGGAGAAGCTCAGGAGGACCCTACAGAAGGAGGAGACCGACAACCATCAGATCTCACTCAGAAAACCTGTCAGTCATTGGATCGGGAGAAGATGCACAGAGGTTAAGCGCAAGAGTAGGCACGCAGGAGAGAGGATCTGAGCCATCAGATCTGGGAGGAAAATCCCGCCAGCCATTAGATTCAGTGAGGAGAAAGGAGGTTACGACTGGGTTCCAAGGAGCAAGCCCAGGAGGTCTGAGGACCATTGGATGTTCTCATAGATACCCGAAAGCTGTCAGATTGGGCAGGAGTTGCACGAGGGTTAGCCATAGGGATATCGGCACTTGGGAAATCGAGATTCCTGAGGTCGTGAGAACTGAGACATCAAAAGTCTTGAAATCTCGACGAGATCAGAGCCATCCGTTGGAGGGACACGTGGCGGAGATCGAGCGCCCATCGGCATTTTAGCACATCAGGAAATCGGCATTCTCGTGGACAAGAGATCAGGGAAATCCAAGTTGAAAACCTCGACATAATCGGAGTCATCCGTTCAGAGGGACAGGTGTCAGATATCTGAAGAGAGTCGGCATAGCAGCCATCGGGAAATCGGGATTCTTGAGGGCAAAAGAATTGAGACATCGAAAGTCCCGAAACCCCGGAGAAATTGGGACCGTCCATCAGAGAGAGGACTCATGGAAACCATCGGTGTCATCGAGAAAAGTCCCGATAAGGAAGCCATCCGTCGGCGTTTGGTCGATCGAGATATCGGGAATCCCGGGGATGTGGTGTCTACACCTTTTGAAATCGCGAACCGCGATACCCCGATCAGTGGGAGCTAGTTGTCAGCACGTCAGGGCTGAGGAAAGGTGTTGTAGTGGGAGCCAGTTGTCATCACAGCAGGAGGAGGACAGAGCCATAGTGGAAGCCAGCTGTTAGTGCAGCGGAGAGTCGGGGACCGGCATATCGGGGATTCTGTGGACACAAAATCTTTTCATTTTGGAATCATGAACCCTGAAACCCCGACGAGAGGTTTGACTACGGTCACGGGGTGATGGTCATGTGGACCAGGCTTAGCCTGGAGGGCTAATGTGCTAAAGGCGCGTCAGGAATTGGAGAGTTGCGAGTCTTGGGGACGATTGCACATTGACATCGAAAACCCTGAAACCCCAACAGAGGTATATGGCTGTGGTCATATAGGAAAGGTCGCATGCACCAGAGCCTAGCAGGAGGGGCTAAGGGCAGAAGAGAGCCCATCGAGAAATTAAATTTCAAAAACCCCGACAGAAGAAGATAAGGTGACGGTCTTATGGAGAATGGTTGTGTGGACCAAAGGGCCTAGTCAGGAGGGCTAGCACATAGAGGAGGAGCGCATCGGTGATTAGGGAATCGAGAGGACAATGACTCTCGACAACATAAATCGTGAAACCGCAAAACCCGATATTGAGTCGGGAAAAGGCCATGGTAAAGATTAGAAGGCCATGAAGGAGAATTAAAGGACTTGTCGATCAGGTTTTAGCAACGGGATTCCAACAGGGGATCTAAAGAGCCTCTTTGGCTTAGCATAAAGGGATTTAGAATCGATCCTGTGAGTGGGCGGGTGAGTTGGAGGTGTAGGACCACCAATCGCTCTCTCGCCTACGTCAAGTGGTATCAGAGCTTGAACCTTGCTTGTATAATTCAGGTAGGAAGAGGAAGGAAGAGGAAGAGAATACTCTGATACACATCAGGTGGTATCAGAGCTGAATTCTTGTCTGTATATTTCAGGCAAGAGAAGCAGGAGGAAGAAAGAGTTGTTGAGGACTCTGTAAGGACTTGCTTGCAGGTAGGTAGCAGTCAAGAAGGCAGTCAGAGAGACTGTAAGAGGATGAAGCTGGACACACTCAAGATGCGGAGTGACGGTAGCAGATTTTCCAGGAAGGAAAACAGAGGCAGCAACAGGGCTACTGAAGGTCGTAGGTATGCTGGGAGGAGAGAGCTATGGAGCCAAGAAGACATGGATGAGGAGCTCGCAGATATAAAAAGAGAAATGGCGAGGCTCGAATTGAATATACGGCAGGATAAGGAGTTGATATGGGTATATGAATGTCCCATGAAAGATGCCAAAATAAAAATGACCAGTCAAGGAGTTGATGGTCAGAAGACAGTGGAGGTTGTTAACAGGATGGTTGAGATCTGTAAACTGGAGATTGGGAGAGGTCTCGATGATGACGAGGATGAATTGGGATCAGTCGAGGATGTCAAGGACTTCTAGGAGGCAGAGAGGAAATTCCCGTTTTCCAGGAGGGAAACAGATTGAGATCACTATGGGGTCTCACAGACTGTCAGGAGGACAGTGAGGGAATTTCACATTACCAGTTGGGCAATGATAAGAGGTCACTGCGGGATCTCGAAGTCTACCAGGAGGGCAGCGAAAGCATCTCAGATTTCCAGGTGGGCAGAGATGAGAATTTGGGACCATCTGAAGGTCTCATGGACTCGAAGGAGAGTTCAATTTAGCAGGGGTTGGTGATGAAGATGGGATCGGTTGATCTCATAGTCTGCCAGGAGGGCAGTGGAAGCATCCCATATTTCCAGGTGGGCAGGGATGAGCAGGTGAATTTGGATTAGCCCGAGGAGCTGACCGAGCAGATGAGACTGTCTGAGGGTCTCATAAATTCAAGGATGAATTTGGATCAACAGATGCAGCTGACAGAGGAGGAAGATCAGAATGATATTCTGATGATTAGGGGAATTGGAGTATTCCTACCATGTGCCCAGGAGGAGGAAGAAATTGGTGTTGCAGATGGTGCAACAGCAGAACAGTCACAGTTGTCGATGACTGTCAAGGAGGAATTGGAGCATACTTTGGAAGCTTCCCAAGCAGAAGAAGAAATCGAGCATTCTGAGGAGTGTCTCAACATATTCATCCAGGAAGATGAAAGAGTTGTAGCATTGGAGCTAGCAACAAAGGAATCCAAGGAGCAGGCAGGTAAAGTTATCACTCCATGGGAGATGGAGCTAGAGATGCTGGAGGATTGGTTGAACAATCCAGAGCCAGTGAGGGAACCGATAGAAGTTGAGCTATCAGAAAAGGTGACTGAACAACAAGTCAGCTGAAGGGAGACTACAGAGATGAAGACTGCAGCAGAGTGGCAACTTAAGGCCACAGATGAAGATGAAGAGGAAGAAGGCATAGGAGATCATGATGATCTGCCCAAGTGCCAAAAAAATTTGCAGCTGAGGAGACTACATGAACAGGACTAGCCATGGGAATAGCTGGATGCAGTGATCGAGGAGATCATGGGGCTGATGTTGATGTCAGCAGAGACTGCCAACAAGAAGAAGCTGGGCAGAAAAGAAGCAGCAGCAGTGGTGTAGCAGAAGCAGCAGCAGTAGTAGAATGGAGCAGATGGGAAGCTCCAGATATTTGTTTGAGATCCAGGAGGATTTCCAATTGCTTTGAGGGGAAGCACATGAGAAGGAGCTCATGATTTTGTAGCTGAGGAGTATGATGCAGGAGCATCTCTCCACGTCAGCCAGCCATCCGTGTCAGCGCGCATGCATTCAAAGCTGAAGAGAGGCGCAACCTCATTTAAAATTTGAAATTGAATGTAATTAATGTTTCAGGTTGGTGAGCCATGGAATTCGTGCCTTTGTGCAGGCTGTAGATAAGATCGACTTTAATGATAGATCGGCTGAGATCTAGATCCAGACGCTGGACTAGACAACCATTTATTGTAATTGAATAGGGTAGGTAGACCTAGAGGGAAGCGCTCAATGAGCCCCTCAGGTAAAAGAGATTTTCAGATCTCATTTTGGTAGGGAAAAAGAGGTTAGATGAGTGAGATGAGAGTTGTAATAGTTGGGAGAGAAGAGTCAGAGAGAGCTTGAGAACACCATTGTAATTACAGGCATTTTCCATTGTTAATATAAATAGAAGCAATTTTTCCTGCATGATATTCTGCGTTATATGGATGTCTATGTGTGTTCTTTCATATGTTGTGAATGTGCATGTTAGTCCATTTGCAAGGAGTGTGTTTGATTTCAGGTGAAGGTCTTTGAGGATTCACACCAGGAGGGTGTGACAGAACGTTGCGGGTTCTGAGAGCTGTGCAAAGAGGATGCACTTCTGAACTCTGCGGAGTCAGACAAAGATGTGCTGAGGCACAGGACTGAAATCAACAACTCAGAGGAAGAAGACCTCAAGTTTGTTGAATACCTTGGAGGTAAGGCTGTGTGAGAGAAACACAGTTGCAGACAGAATTCTGTAGAGCTCTTCCAAGTGGGCATTGAGCATGTGTATAGTGGTGCATAGAGGAAGGACTCTGTTGTGAGTTCGAGGAAGACCAGAATCACTGAGGATTCTGTGAGAGATATTCCAGGTGGGCATTGAGTAGGTGCATAGGGGCATAGGATAAAGGAGGCAGAACTGTTGAACATTCTATGGAAGATATACTCTACCAGGAGGGCATCGAGTCAGTGGGCATGCAAGAACAAAAAAGTAAGAGAACTCTTTGAGTTCTGGAACTGGATGAAGTATCCATTGAAGGATCTTCGCGGGGTTACTGAACACCTTGAAGGCTCAGCAAAGGGTTGCTGGAACAGAAGGAAAATCTCAGGAGAGAGAGTGCTTTCATGCACATAGTCGAGATGCAAGGAGTGTAGAGGCTAAAGAACTCACTGGAGGAGTTCAGAGTTTATAAAAGATCAGGAGGAACAATGTTCTTATACGCACAGAGAAGCTCAGGGTTGAGGAGTTTGTAGAGGAGAAAAGAATAAAAGGTCGAGGCCTTTGGAAGACCTGGAATTCTTCCAAGTGCAGAGAAGGAAAGCGCACAGGAAGCTTAGGAGGAGAAACAACAGTCGTCAGATTGGCTGGAGGAGGAAGAGATCTGGACCGTTGAGGAGTTTACATCCAGGAGAAGCTCAGGAGGAGCCTACAGAAGGAGGAGACCAACAACCGTCGGATCTCACTCAGAAAACCCGTCAGTCGTTGGATAGAGAGAAGATGCGCAGAGGTTAAGAGAAGGAGTAGCTGCATAGGAGAGAGGATCTGAGCCATCAGATCTGGGAGGAAAATCCCACCAGCCATCAGATTCGATGAGGAGCGAGGAGGTTACGACTGGGTTCCAAGGAGCAAGCCCAGGATGTCTAAGGACCATTGGATGTTCTCATAGATACTCGACAACCGTCAGATTGGGTAGGAGTTGCACGAGGGTTAGCCATCGGGATATCGCCACTTGGGAAATCGGGATTCCTGAGGTTGTGAGAACTGAGACATCAAAAGTCTCAAAATCCTGACAAGACTGGAGCCATCCATTGGAGGGACATGTGGCGGAGATCGAGTGCCCGTCAGCATTTTAGCGCATCGAGAAATCGACATTCCCGTGGACAAGAGATCGGGGAAATCCTAGTTGAAAACCTTGACATAATCGGAGCCGTCCATTCAGAGGGATAGGTGTCATAGATCCGAAGAGAGTTGGCATAGCAGCCATCGGGAAATTGGGATTCTTGAGGGAAAGAGAATCGAGACATCGAAATTCCCGAAACCCCGGAGAAATCAGGACCATCCATTAGAGAGAGGACTCGTGGAAACCATCGGTGTCATCGAGAAAAGTCCCGATAAGGAAGCCATCCATCGGTGTTTGTTCCATCGGGATATCGGGAATCCCAGGGACGTGGTGTCTACGCCTTTTGAAATCGTGAACCGCGATACCCCGATTAGTGGGAGCCAGCTTTCAGCACGTCAAGGTTGAGGAAAGGCACCGTAGTGGGAGCCAGTTGTCATCACAGTAGGAGGAGGACAGAGCCATAGTGGAAGCTAGCTGTCAGTGTAGCGGAGAGTCAGGGATCGGCATATCGGGGATTCTGTGGACGCAAAATCTTTGCATTTTGGAATTGCGAACCCCAAAACCTTGACGAGAGGTTTGACTACGTTCACGGGGTGATGGTCACGTGGACCAGGCTTAGCCTGGAGGGCTAATGCGCTAAAGGCACGTTGGGAATCAGAGAGTCGTGAGTCTTGGGGATGATTGCACATTGACATCGAAAACCCTGAAACCCCAACAGAGGTATATGGTTGCGGTCATATAGGAAAGGTCACATGGACCAGAGCCTAGCAGGAGGTGCTAAGGGAAGAAGAGATCCCATCGGGAAATTAAAGTTCAAAAACCCCGACAGGAGAAGATAAGGCTGCGGTATTATGGAGAATGGTCATGTGGACCAAAGGGCCTAGTTAGGAGGGCTAGCGCATAGAGGAGGAGTGCATCGGTGATCGGGGAATCGAGAGGACAGTGACTCTCGACAGCAGAAATCACGAAACCTGATATTGAATCAGGAAAAGGCCATGGTAAAGAGAAGAAGGCCGTGAAGGAGAATTAAAGGACCTGTGGATTGGGTTTTAGCGCAAGGATTCCAACAGGGGATCTAAAGATCCACTTCGGCTCAGCAGAAAGGGATTTTGAATCGATCATTTGAGCGGGCAGGTGAGTTGGAGGTGTAGGACCGCCAGTCGCTCTCTCACCTACATCATATTTGGTAGGGATGAGGTGATTCACCTACCTATGGGCGATGTACTATTTTTGTAAAAACTTTATGACATGTGGAACAATATATATATATATATATATATATATGGATATACATTTTTGGATCTCTGTGTACATGTGTGATGTGTTTGTTATTGATGATTTTGGTTTTTGATGTAGTGGATGATGTCTAATCTATATTCTATGACAAAATTTTGATGGCTTATGTGTATGTGAAGATATATTGATGTGATATATTCCAATCTAGTATAATTTTATCCATGTTATATGCTATTTGATTGAATTGTCTTGGGATATGTGTAAATGTAATGGAATAAAAATGTCGAGATAAACGTCTAACTTGCAGGTATTTGTGGAAGAGCCAAGGATCACAGACACGGTATACATTGTTGAGTTGGAGGACGATAAGTTGGGAATCTAATAAGACACTAAGGTGACGAATATGGCGATGATTGGCCTCAACGAGGAGACCAATGATGGCAGTGTACTCTGTTTGATTTTTGGTGGTTGAGCCTAAACATATGTTGCTAGTGTGGAGTAGGTCATGTGAAGGCGAATAGAGAGCCCAAGCAGCCAAAGAGAGATTATGTGTCTAGAGGCTAGCTCTGTCGACGTAACCGATGTGGTAGGCTGATGGAGGTGGCATCTGTCAATAACAGGAGTGATAGATTAGACGGGAGGTATGGATAAAAGAAGACTAAAATCTCTACAAAAGACGTACAAAAAGGAAAAATCCTAGTGTAGTATAGCTATGCTCAGGCATAGAATTTCTTTAAGTACAACCCATTGAAGGGTTCCTTGAGAGGATGGCCTTCGGGGGAGGCCAAGATGTATGTGCCTTTAGTGAGGCAATGTTGGATGATGTACGGTCCATGCCACAGGGACTCAAATTTTCCATGGCCAAGGGTATCGTGAGCGATATCATAAGAAAGGATGAGGTCTCCTTCGTTAAATGAGTGAAGGTTGACATGGCGATCAAAGGTGGCCTTTGATCATTTTTTGGCTTCTTCATTGTTTTGTAATGAAGATCGATGATATTCATCCAGGGATTCTAAGTTAAACAAATGCTTCTCTATTGGGGTAGTCTTGGGTAATAGCTCAATAGTGGTGCGTAAGGTGGGAATTTCTCACTCGATGGGAAGAGTGGCCTCAATCTCATGGACTAGATGAAAAGGTGTGAAATCATTGGAAGTTTTGACTACTGTGTGATAAGACCAGAGTGTGGAAAATAACATGTGATGCCAATTGGTTTTATGTTTGTTAACCATGCGTTGCAACATGGTTTTTAAGACCTTGTTAACTGCTTCTACCTGTCCATTGGACTGAGGCTAGTATGGTGAGGAAAACTCATGGGAGAAGCCTAACCGGGATGAGAGTTCCATCAAAATCTCATTCTCAAAATGTTTCCCATGATCAAAGACTAGTTGGAGTGGTACTCCAAAGTGGGATATGACGTGGTTAAAGAAAAAACGTGTTGTTGTGTCAGTTTTGTTTTTGAAGGTAGGCATGGCTTCATCCCACTTGGTAAAGTAATCAACTGCAACGACTATGTTTTTGTGTCCATTGCCAGATGTAGGGTTGCAAGTCATGAAGTTGATGCCCCATTTACAAAAGGGACCAGCGGTGATGACTGGGTGTAGAAGAGGAGGTGGTGTGCATGCTTTGTTGGTGTAAAGATGGCATTTGTCACATTGTTTCATGGCATTGATGCAGTCATGAAATAATGTAGGCCAAAGGTAACCTGCACGGATGATTTTCTAAGCGGTGTACAGTCCTGAGAGATGGCCTTCGCAAGAACTGTTGTGGCAGTTGTTCAAGACTCTATCGGCCTCGTCAATGGTTAAGCCTCGACGGAGTATGGTGTCAATTACTTGTTGATATAAGATGTCCCCAATGAGGATATAGAGAGGTGCCTGGTGACGAATATGACGACGATCATATTTAGAGAGGTGGTTTCTGAATTTTTGTGTTCAGAGATAGACAATAAGATCGCCATACCAAGGGTCATTTGAGGGGATAAAAAAAGGATGTTCATCAGGGAGGTTGGTATTGATCGGTGGACTGGTAGTGTCTGAGGGAAAAGTTGTGATAAGTTCTGCGAGGACGAGAGATTTCTTTCTCTTGGGTGTTGAAAATTCGAGATCGTATTCTTGAAGGATGACGATCCATAGAGAAAATTTACCACTAATTTGTCGACGACTAAGCAAGTATTGCATGGGGTTGGAATCTGCGATGAATTTGATAGTTCGAAGCAGAATGTAATGGCGCAATTTCTGGACTGCGAGGACAACTGCGAGGGCTATTTTTTCTTTGTGATTGTACTTCAAGGGTGTTCCTAAAAGGTTTTTACTAATGTAGTAAATCACATGCTCACGAGTGTCATCCCCTATTTGGATGAGCACTCCTGCTACTAAAACGGCTGAGGATGATATGTAGAGGAGATAATCGTGGTTATAGTCAGGTGGACTAATCAATGGGGCGTTGGAGAGAGCTTCTTTGAGATCATCAAAAGTGGTTTGGGCATGTTTATCCCATTGAAATGGGATGTTGTGAAGAAGTAAGCGAAGGAAGCCATGTGCATGGGTAGCGTAATATGGGACAAAGCATTGTAAAAAGTTGTCTTTTCCTTGAAGACTCTATAGTTGGCGTAAATTCCGTGGGGGTGGAATTTTTGTGATGGATTGGACTTTGAGGGGGTCCACAGTAATGCCACATTGGGAAACTATGAACCCAAGAAGGCACCCAGGAGTGATGCAGAATACACACTTGAGGGGGTTCAAGAAGATATTGTACTGACGACACCTATGGAAGATGATTCGTAGATCATTAATATGTTGAGTGTGTTTCTTAGATTGAGCAGTGAGGTCATCTAAGTATCCGAGGATGATATGAGCCAGATCATGAAAAATGTATGTCATGTCCCATTGGAATGTAGAGTCGGAATTCTTAAGGCCGAATGGCATGACACGATATGCAAAGGTACCCCAAGGGGTTGTGAATGTGGTTTTTTACTGATCAGAGAGGTGAATTTGGATTTGGTTGTAACCAGAGAAACCGTCCCTGAAGGACAAAGCCTCGTGACCTACGCAATCATCGATTATTTGGTCGATGAAGGGTGTTGGAAAGTTGTCTTTTGGATAGGTGTGATTGAGGTCACAGACGTCTGTATAGATATGGATAGTGCCCTATTTTTTGTTAATAGAGATAGGGTTGGAGACCCATGACGTATAGGCTATGGGGTAAATGAACCCTGCAGCGCGTAGTTTGTCAATCTCAGCTTTCATGGCCGCTGCTTTGGATGGGTGTAGCGGTCACTATTTTTGGTGGATGGGTGTGATATCAAGCTAGGTGTCTATGTGATGTTCGACAATAGAGGGATCAAGGCCATAAATCTCTGTGTATGACCAGGTGAAAATGTCCTGGTATTCCTTTAAGAGGGATTTGTAGGTGGTGAGTTATGCTAGAGAACATGCAGCGCCAATGGTGATTTCCTCGAGAATTCTAGATTTGATGGAAATATCTATTTTGATGGTTGGGGTATATTGGCCATATTGCCTTCCTCGAAAGTGTCAGGGGCAGGGATAGGGTTATTGAACCAATCTATATTCTTTGATGGGAGAAAATATTTGGTTTCGATTGCGTATATGGGGTGTTGGTTAGGAGGCATGAAGACTTCCTATGAAAGAAAGAGCGCTTTGTGGTGGAGTGCATCCCATGGGTAGTTGCGGGTAGTTAACTCCTCGAGGATATATTCATCACAATGAAATTGGCGTGAATATAGGGGATCGAGAGGAGTGACCTCGATGACTGTCACTGTGGTGTTGTCTCCTTCTAATAAAGACGTAGGGGGATTGCGATGGTTCACTTGACATAAAACAAATATCCAGATATTGTGGGTTAAAAATGGTAGTCGGGCGTGGAATGTTCATGGGGAAATGAATTGGAGAATTGGGTGGATTTAGGGGTAACTCCTCATATAGATCATCTAGGAACCATGGGGGAGAAGGGAGTTCCTCAGGTTTTGGTGGGAAGATATGAACCATATCAATTGATGGGGTAAGGCTATTTAGAGGGTCTGTTGGGGGTGTATGATTTTGAATAGGTGCCAGTTGACGACGCCTGTATTCAATGATCATAGGGCATTGATATGTGAAATGATCAAGTGATTCGCATAGAGAGAAAGGACATCTCATGCATTCGTTGACTGAGGTTGTGACATAATGGATGTCGATGAAAGGAGTTGGGTTGGGTGTTTGCTGAAATATCTGGTGTACAACTGTTAGTGTCTGTCGGAATTGAGGTAACACTAGACAGTGGTGTGTGTAATGGCCATATTCTGAACAGATGGCGCATGAAAATTTGGCTCGCAGTCCTTTGTTACTTGTGTTCCGTGAGATAGTGGCAATACTAGAGGAAGCGACGAGTGGTGGTGGTGATCGAGGGAGTTGGACGAGATTGCGTAACTCAGGGAGAGATGAGAATTTGCTGGTGGGGTGTTTGTCTTTCTCGCATAATGCGCAAGGAGGTTGGATGCGTGGGGGAAGTGGCATTGTGGGCTCCTTCTTCTTTCACTTTCCCACATCTATAGTAGGGGGGTTAGTGAGTGGGGGTGTAGAGGGTATGGTGGGAGTGAGTATGGGAATTTGCGTTAGGATTCCTTCTGTTTGGGGAGGGAGGGATGGTTGAGGAACCATCTCAGGTGGATGTAAATACCAAATTGGGATTTCTAGCACCATATTGGGAAGGGTAAGCGTTGCAGTGACCTGAAAATATTTTACACCTAGTGGAGGGTAAAAGAAAGGGATTTGGGTAATGGCTTGGGGGACTGTTTCCCAAACTGGGATCTGGCCCTGGGGAATATCAGGAACAGGTCAAACAGAATTAGTTCTAGGGGATTCATGAGGGAGAATTTATGTGACTAGTGGGACATCAGGGATGAAAGAGGCCTCGGTGGGAGGGAGGTTAGTTTCAGTTGTTGTTCCGTTGGAGGATACGACACATACTTTTGTTGAGGGATGGAGGAGTGGTGGTGATCCATGGTATTTCCCTAGCAAGGATGGGTCTTTGAAGATTCCGGTGCCCATCTCAATGAGTGGATAGGCATCGGGATTAGTGTGGATAAAAGGGAGGATGTTATCGATGTTGGATGAACGGTTAGGCTCGTAATGTGATACTTGATCGATGGTAATGATCTTTCCATTATGGGGAAACATCATGGTTTGGAACAAAAAAGAGGCGACGACCTTCATAGCGTACATGTAGCTATGACCAAACAATATATTGTAGTCAAGCGGGGCATCGATAACCTCAATGTCAATCAGAACGATTTTTCCCCCGAGTTCGATGGGGACATTTTGGAAGATTCCTTCGGGGGATGAGGGTATGCCATCGTAGGCTCTTAAGGTAATAGATGATGGTATGAGTTGGGGGGAACCAATTTTATACCATACGGATTTGGACATGATACAGGTGGATGAACCTTCATCAATGATGCATCGGTGAACTATAATGTTTCGAATGTTTACAGGGATTTGAAAAGAAATAAGAGTGGGGAGGCGAGGTTCTCCATTGTCGAGGTCAAATGTGATGAGTCGGGTATCGAGAGGGTTGACTTCTCCCAAGGCGGAAAGTAAGGACTTCCGTTGGGTGGGACAAGTTTGAAGGACTTATAAGACTGACATGGCTGCCGGAGATTGTGCCAAGTCATTGACCAAACTGTAATTATGAGCTGCCCTAGCTTGAGGATTGTGGACATCCCTGTGCAATGGGATGCGAGGAATATGAAGGGGGGTTTCAGTATTAGGGCGAGGAATTATGAGAGGGGGTTT
>JZKD02S1696335.1:539920-599050 GCA_000966675.3 Picea glauca
CCAAACTGTAATTATGAGCTGCTCTAGCTTGAGGATTGTGGACATCCCTGTGCAATGGGATGCGAGGAATATGAAGGGGGGTTTCAGTATTAGGGCGAGGAATTATGAGAGGGGGTTTGGTTGTGACTGGAATTGCTTCCAAGGTGGTGGGAGAATATTTAGGTGGTGTGCTATACTGACGACTGTGCATTTGCAGAAGGACTTCTTCCTCACTGGTAAGGAGGATAGTGCGATTGACAGAGGTTCCCATATTGGGATATTGTCCCAACTGTGGTGGGATAGGTTGCATGTATGGTTGGTTATTTATCACCCCTTGGTGTGGGATGGGGTTTTGTAGTACAGCTGGGGAGGGTTGTTGCACATATGGTTGTGGGGCCTATTGAGGTGCAGGCGGTGCTGAGGGACGTGGTCTATTCACAAAATCTTTCATCCGCTTAAAGTCAATGATTTGGGGGAAATGGTGAGTATAGTGACCAAATTCACCACAAAGGGCACAAGGGAAGGTGGTCCTAACATTGTTGTTGTTCCTTCCTTGACATTTGTTGTTTTTGCCTCTTTGGGGGTTTTGATTCCTTTGGTTTTGGTTACCCCCGACATACTGATTCTGCTGGGGTTGGTTCTGGTTTCCTCTTGGTCCTGGATTATTATTGCTCTGATTTTTTCCTTTCTTTTTGGTATTGTTCGATTGATGGGGTGTATTTTTTGTGTTCATTGTTCAGTTGTTCAAAATTTTGATATTGTTGAATGGGAGAGGGTTGAAAAAAATTAACCCTAGCATGTGGTGGTCCTTGTGGTGGAGCCATAGGTTGTGGGGGGGCAGAAAATGGAAAGTACAGATTATGTTAAGGTGATGCTCCATAAGGTACATAGGAGGTCATGGCACTTTCACTAGTGCTTAGGGTATAGGAAGAGGTAGAGGGAGTACTGCCACTTGGTTGGATTGGTGGGTGGTTTAGGGGTGCCGATGTGGGTCCACTTATGGGTGGAGGTAGGGAAATAGGGTATGGTTGTTGATAAGGGGGAGGAGGATAATAAGGGATTCCTACATATGCCGATGGATATTGAGGTGTGTCATACATGGGTGGTTGTCGAGGCGGTAAGGTTGTGGTGTGTAGTATTACCAATCAATCTGTTTGCTGAGTGAGACATCCTAGGCTTGTCTTGGCCAAATGGCATGGGTCTTGGGGCATCTGGGAATACAGTGTATAGGTATCCAAACTGGGCGTAGATGAGTTTGAACTGTTGGGTATTGCTAATGGATTCTTCTTTTGTCTGGGGGAAGGTGGCGGCCACATCTTTGGCAAGGAGGGAAACAAGTGATTTGAGGAACCAATTGAGACATTGTTGAGGGGTAGCATTAGCTTTGTAGAGGCTATGTCACTGACACCATTCATGGATGTGGTTGGAAATATGTGTAGAGGCGGTTTGTTTGAAATATGAGAGTAGTTCAAGGCCATTGTCATGACGAACGGGTAATTGAAAGAAGGTAAAAAATTCTTTGGCCAAGGATTCAAAAGTCACGTGGGACCCATATCTTTCTTCGACATACCATTTGGTAGATGGGCCAATGAGTGTACATTGAAATAACCTCAATCGGATGGAATCGTCCATGATGTTGTTCGAAGAACACCATAGGTGAAATGTCATGATATGGTTGGCATGATCATCTCCTACTTTTCCTTCAAACTTGGGGATGTCTGAAGGGAGTTTGGTAGGCATTGCAGGCCACGTGGGGTTGTGCAATATGGGATCATTGGTGAGTTTAGTCAGATCCAGTATGTTGAGGGAAGATAAATATGGCATATGGGCTGGTGGTGTAGGATTAGTTCTGGCCATAGTGCGAGTGTTCTAAGTACCTGACCCTTGGAGGGGACTAGGTGGGTTTGTACTTCCCCCTTGAGAGGATGTTGCCCCCCTGCTTCCGTGTAAAGTAGAGAGAGTGGAAGGTGGACCTTGGGAATTGGACCCAAGTAAGGTGGAACCAATAAAAGTTGATCCCAAGATAGTGGCACTCACAGGAGTGTGAGAAGGTGGAGCCGATGAGTTGGCAAGACTAGGAACTCCTCCTAGAATAGGAGGGAGATTTAGCAAGCGTCTAAAACGATGGGGGTTTTGTGGGTCCCCTATGATGTCCGACTAACCGAGTGAATGTGTGTGAATGGTGGTGAGAGCAATAAATAAACAAGAGCCTTTGCTGCAATTTTTGGAACTTTACATGATATATATCCAAATAAAATGTAATCAGAAGGGCATCATACATAAAGTGTTTTGATAAACAAGAATATATGTGGATAGGTGGATTTTGTCTGCATGGGGGAACAAAGAAAACAAATTCTCATGTCCTAAAAGACCTAACGTCCTTCCTCTCAAAATAGCACTGGACCTTCCAATAACACTTGACAGTGGAGTCTGAAGCCACCGGAAGAGAAACTAGTGAAGGATGAAACAATTAGTTATAATGAGGGGTAGAGGGGTCATATCCTGAAAGAACTGGCAATATTTCCCAATATCCACACAAAATCCGATCAAGGTGAAATTGCAGCCCACAATTGCCACCTGGGTAGATGTCCTAAAATTTGGTCACTAGGTACCTCAGTCAAAGTGAGACATTTAGATTTTCGTCCTATGAAATGGGTCATGGACTGGATCCCATTCAAGAGGTGGGTGCCTCAAGGGGGGATGCACAGAACAACTGGACCTCAGCCTTCAACCCTTCATGGGTATCTCCCTACCTTATGGTGTTAGGAACACTTGACTTGAAGGATTTAAAGTTCCCTATTTGACAACTTCTATTGTTTTGAAAATGTGAGAACCAGATAATGGGGAGTTATTTGGATGCCTATCCCCATAATCCTACCTAGACTAAAAGATTTCTTTTGGCACCTCCTATGGAGGAAAATTAGTGAGTTTGTAGAAAAATTTTAGATGTGGTTTTGGGAGATTGGGGGTGTGAGCCAATCTCTTTGAAATTAAGTGGGAGTGGATAGTTTCTTCAAGAAAAGGGTGGGGTGTTTCAGAATCCCTTTGGAGGAAACTTACTTCAACCTCCACGTTTCAAGATGAAAACTATGTGAGTGAGAAGTGACTTTTGTGTGCGAATGAGTGAAAGTGTGCCAATTTTTTAATGAAATGGGTGTCACCTTGTTGCATGTGGACTTCGCTTGGTCTTTACAAGTATTTGATTACCTATTTAACTAAATGTCATTGGTACAACCTTGAGAAATTCAAAAGTCCCTAGGAAGATAGCATGTGGACATGTGGGTCCTTTACTATTCCTTTAACTCCCTAAAGTGATTTAATCTAAGAAATCTTTGAAACTATCCTAGATTGTGATCATGTGGGCATGCATGGACCCATTACAAAACCTTTAAACTTCCCTAGTGATTTAATATAAGAAAGTAAATTTCAACACTATCCTATTTTTGTAGCATGTGGGCATGTATGGGCCCATTACAATCTTGAGATGTGTTTGAAAAATAAACTAAGAGGATTCCTAAGGGGGCTATTGTCCTCTCCTAAAGATTTTATCTTTTTAAGGGAGATGAAATTGTCTTTCAACCTCTTTCTGATTCTCAAGATTGCTTTGGAGTGAGAGAGAAGAGAATACTCAATGTTTGATATCCAATTTCTAGTCCCAATGCAAGTTTTATATGTGATGTAGAATGATTCCAACTTTTAGTCAAAGAAATCCATCCATGTGGCGAAAATAAAAAGCAAAAAGAGGAAAAATAATGATTTTTAACCCCTAAGTGCCTATGTGTTTTGATTAATCCCTTTATATGAGAGAGAATGTAAGTGTGGTGTAGATTACAACATGCATGGACTCATCTTTAAGAAGGCTCTAGGCCTTCAACAGATCATAAAAAAAACTTACAATGTGTGCTTTTTTCACAGGCGCACGGGTTTCAGACTGGACAGAGGCACTTTGAGCACCAATGCACGAAATGAAAAATATTTTTGAGCACAGGTGGAAAGAAGGCATTGAGTAATGCATTGATTTTGGTGCACGTGCACACGATGCTCGACTGTGGGCCAATAAACCCACACACAACTTTCACACGGCCGTGAATAAAATTCTGGATGGAATTCTTTCAACTCATCTTTGAAGTTGATGTTTTGCAGGTCGGCTTGGGCCGGTTATGATACCTGTAGGTTAAATAAGTAAAAAGAAGAGCTAAAATAACCCAAGTGGGGTAGGAAATTGATACCTTTCCTCGGTGGAGTTTCCAATCTGTTGCACCTCTTTTGTCACCTAAATGAGAAAAACAGAGGTGCTTACAAGCTTAGTTGGGTTAGCTAAGCAAGACAGGAGTAAAGGAAAGGGTTAGAAGAATAAACATAAAAGACTAAGCTAAGAATTAAACTAAGAAGGGAAAAAACAATTAAACTATTGTGCGTAGAGGCATAAGAACAAGAAACAAACAAGACTCATGTCACCAATGGAAAGGATTGTATTAGTGAAAAAGAAAACACTAAAGAGAAAGGGGACTTTGGGTCCCTTCTTCCTCCAAGGGAGGGCTCTTGGACCCCCAAGATTGAGATCTTATTACAATTTGAAAACTTGGAAGAAATGGTGAAAGAATCCCAAGATAACCCACTTAAGAGGTTATGTGGATTGCCCAAATGGAATGGTGCTAGTATGCTCTTGATGAGAAAATAGGTTTCCCCAAGAGAATAGCAGCAACATAACCTTGCTAATGAATTCCTTGAAAATGTAGTGCACCCATGGCCTTGTTTTATAGCACCACTTTGAAGTATTGTGAAACCAGATTTTAGTGTGAAAAGGGGTTGTTTAGGGCACCTTTAGGTCTTTGACCAACCACCCATCCAGATCAAGTCGAGATTTGGATGTCAAATCAACTTGGAAGCTGAACCAGAAGTGGGTGGGAGGTTGACTAACATCATAAATGCATCGTTCTTAGGTGTGCGTGACTTTTAGCATCCACAGTCGTGCATCGTACACATGTGTGTTTTTCCTTCATTTCTTGAGGGGGCATGTGTGCACGCGCCCTATATATTCATAGTGCATCCTGATTTTATAACTGGTTGAATAGTTTTGGACCTTCTGGAAATGATTTTTTGGTAATTTTGGTCCATGGGTGAACTCATAGCTGTTTGAAAATGTTGGATTCTTGTAACCATTTGCAGATGAAATTTCAGTGATAACACCTAGGCCAGGGGATAACCTCTGGATCCAACTTGGGGACATGTTCTCATCGTAGATCACATGAGAACCTCAACATCTCTGGTATGACATGTGCCTGCTAAATCTCAACAAAATATTTCAGTAATCCCGAGGGTGGTGATATCACCCCTTCGTCCATACATCATAAAAGAATATCTAGTCTAACATATGATTATGAGAAGACATATATACATGATGAATCAAGACAATATGCAAATGAAACTACAATTATGCTAACATGATATGCAAATGGTATATACAATGCATGCAAATGCCTACCTACCTCTACTTAATTGTTGGTTGAATGATAGGTGTATCCATATGACCAGTGAAACCATCCTAGAAATACCTCATAATACCTTCCTTTGTGCTTCATCAAAAAACAAAAAAATGACAATTTAAGAAAAAAAATAACATGATATAGAGCATGCATTTATCATAGGAAATCATAAAGTCTAGCTCATGGAGGCAGGAGGGAGGGACAAAATTATGCCAGGTTACACTTCTAGGAAAGTGCTCAATCCATCTTAGAAAGGGATCATGAAAGATCAAAGGCTAAAAATACTGACTCAAAGAGTTTTAAGTTTGACTACCTTGGAAATCATCAATCCCCAAAGTATGAGAAGGGACAAACAAGAATCTATAGTATGACTGAAAACATCTTAAGGGAAAGTTGAAAGACTAAGATAATAAACTTCTTCTTAAGGTATTCAACCTACCCTTAATTTCTAATAGAAAGATTTGCCCCAGAGAAAAATTGAGACAAGAGACATGTTCCCCAACTATATCCTTAGTGACATAACGAGGTAAAGTGATTGGAGGGAGCTAGACAACCTTGTCACAAGTATCCTGCTTCAGGAAAGCAACATCCTCACCCTTATCAACATTTGAGCACAACGGTGGTTGATAACATTCTTCATATATTAAATCCAAGTGCTCAAAGTAATACTCATCAAAATCTTTAATGTATGACTAGAAATCATCAGGAGAACATAGAACAAGGTCACCCTTGGGTTCTTGGAAAAATTATGTAACTATATCATCTCCTTGTTGCCAAATGTAAAAATTAGTAGCAACTTCATAACATAGTTGTAAAGGCAACATTTTGAAATGACCCTCAATGTCATAAATGGGATCCTCATCATACCCAATCACATCCCATTTATGTCTCCCAACATGTATGAACTCGTAAATATTATTAACCATGTCATTTCCTTCATCATAACACGAAGGGATTAAAGAATTCGAGGGCTCCTCTAATAGTTATTGACTTTCCAAATCACAAAATAAAGCATCTACAAAATCTTGGAAAGAGTAATAACTTACCATAGTCACTTCTTCCTATATAGGAGCATTGAAGACTTGGATGATTTCATCAAATGAAAGATAAAGCATCAGTGCCTCATCCTCATGACTTTCCCCTACATCTTCAACTTCATAATACAGAGGGTCTAGCTTGTCCAAGGATTCAATTTCTTCTTCACCTTTTGAATCACAAAAAAGGGTATCATAAAAAAACTGAAATGGAAAGTGAATAACCTCATTCTCTTATTTTTGTGCAGGGGGAATAGGATCTAGGATGGATTCATCAGAGGGAGGATCACACTTTAATACCTCATCATCATGTTTTATATCATTAGTATCTTTCTCTTCAACCAGGTCTTCATTATCCTCGATAGAAGCATGAGTGAATTCTTGCTCTTCCTCGTGGGATTGGAAACCTTCATTAGGGTCCCTCTCCTCAACCTCTTGTTGTTCGATGACCTGTTCCCTTATTTCTTGGAATTTACTAACAAATATATGAATGAAAACTAATCTCTCCAAACTAAGAGTATATGGGGTGTCTTTGGGGTCGTCACCTTTGATTTCTATAGTAAAGAGGTGTTCTCCCTTGAACAAGAAGATATTTTCCTCGATTTTTATATCCATGTGATAAGCTTCTTGGATTTTTTATGGCCATTTTTCACTGAAGAGAAACCCTAATTTCACTAAGAGTGCATTGGTATGGAGGAAAATGAGGTACTTGTCTTAAAGATGATGGCTTCTAGGAATTTGTTGTAGAAAATTCTCAAACTTGGTATGGAATTCCTTGAAAATTTCGTTCTTAGTTTGTTTCATGTACTAGAGTATTTTACCATCATGTGGATATCTTCTAATTTAGTACCCCATTTCTTGAGAAAGATTTCTTCTAACTGGTTCAGAGATGTGATGCTAGAATCAAGGAGATCATCATACTACTTCCTAGCATTTCCATGAAGAGTGGCAGAGAAAAGTTTCATTTCCAAATCTTCAGCGTCATCACTGATAGGGTGGATTTGAAATAAAGAACAAAAATTATCCATGCGATCTTCGACCCTAACCCCATCATTACCAGTGAATCTAGGGAGCCGATTTTCATACCTTGTAGGAATTTGTCAAAGGAAAATATGAATTCCACTCATATCTAAGGGTTTAAAAGTATCTGGGTCCCATAAAGAAGCCACAGTTGTATTTTTCCTTAGTGGAGTCATTCGAGGAAAGTTGACTCGATGTTCACTGGCAAAGGCACCAAAATTTTTATCGCCCAATCTATAATTTCCCAAAGCCTAAAGGAAAGTAGGTTTATATTGATGTAAAACATTGGTAGTCCTATCACTATCACCCAAATAGGGTACCTCTTTCTCTTTAGGATAAGGATAAATCCACTCCAAGGGAGACTTCCCAAGACCTAGGGGGTTTGAGGAAAGGGAAGAGATAAGGCTAAGCACCCCTCTCTTTAGCTAACTCAAAATAGACTTAAGTATTGTTGGATGAAGCAAAGGATAATAAAGTGTACTTTCCCTTAACCAATAAAAAAACAAAAGTTATGGCAGAAACAAGTGATGATAAGTTCTTCAACAAGACTTCAAGTTTATAGAGATGACTGCTACCAATCAATATATGAAGCAAGTGATAAATATATACTAGTAGTGTAACATACCCAACCACCCACATGCTAGGTACGCTACCTACAAGCCCACCCTCAAACTTATTTCTCTTTCTGATACCTTATTTAGTTATTAAGGATGAATAAGAGAACATATTTAATCACATGTAATGCAATATCTAGCAAGCATGCATAACCTAGAGATTATGTTACAGGATAATTAAATATACACATCGGAAATACATTCATACACATGTATATGATAATTAAATTACACAGTGGAAATACATTCATACACAGATAGTAATATCACGAGAGAGAGCACGTATCTTTAAGAAAGGTGACATCGACTGGATATAGAGAAAGGACGTTCCACCCAACCATAGACACTATTGCTCCAAATCTCAACAGCAGTGTCACCCCTAAGCCATGGATATGAATCCACAAGGATGGTTCGAGAGTGTAATTGGGCTCCCAAACCAGTAAACTCTCAGGCTCTCACAGGCTTCCCAACACCCACAACAATCCCAGTACCCAGCTCTCTTCTACCCAGTCTGTGCCAGCCAAGAGAATGGACCTGAACCCTTCTCTGCCATGCAGTCCCTCAGGCATTCCTTGTCCTTCCATCTAGGGATTCCAGCACAGCTGGTCCAAAATATCAATGCTAGAACTCTCAGTACTAGGATTTGTGATCAAAACAAGGCACTAGCCAATTCATTTCAGACATGTAGGCCCTAGGTCATGGCTGGATCACACTGGTGACCACTACAACCAACTATCCCATGGCTAGTTCTTTAGCAGCTCTATTTCCTTTCTCTTTTCCAACCAAGATGTAGGTGATGATGGATCGATGAATGGGACAGGGAGTGCATGGGAATGTGTGAGGAAGGAATGGGTGATTGAACCTGAAAATAGTGCACAAGTCATTAGTTGAGCCCCTCCATCATTTCAGAGGCACGTTTTAGTAACCTCCTAGGGAAAACAAGAACCTACTGGCCTTCAACAATAAGTTCATGTAACCCATCCCCTCCCTTAGACAAAAATGGTAATAAGAAAATAGGAATAAAACTTAGTCCCTCAATTTCCCTCTTTTGTGGAATCATAGCCCCCTATAACTCTAGTCCTTGTCCGTCTAGCAGCCAACGATGTGTTTATTATTATTAATGATCAAAAGATTACATTTCTTGGGCATATTGTCCCTTTAAAAATTGTTTGGGCACTCAGGCCTCTAACATTGTAACAATACATTTATTTAAAAATGGGGGTTCAAAACATGGGGTGTTACATCCCGTCCCACTTATTTTGTCACTGTCCTCAGTGCATATACAAACAAAGATCAAAATCTCAAATTTATTAAAAAATATGTGGGTACTCTTCCCACATGGCATCTTCATGCTCCCATGTAGCATCTTATAACCGTAGTAGGTCCACTGAACTTTTACCAGTTCTATAACTTGATTCCGGAGCATTTTGACTTTTTTGTCCAATACACACATTGGTTGAACCTAAAAGTCTCCCTCTGTCTCTACCTGAATCAGATTCCAATCAATAACATGGTTAGGATCATGCACATATTTCTTTAGTAAAGATACATGAAATACATTATGCACATCCATGGAAGCAGGTAATGAAAGCATGTATGCAACTAGCCCTATTCTGTCCAATATTTCAAATGGACCATAGAATCTGGCTTCCAACTTTGTAAAACTACCCAATTTCAAGGAGCTTTTCTTGGGATTCACTTTCAAAAGCACATGCTCCCCTACTTTAAATTCTCTAATTTTCTTGTTCTTGTCTGCATAAACTTTCTATCTATCCTGAGCTACCTATAAATTCTTCTTAATATTGACCACTTGGTCTTCCATGTCCTTGAGCAACTCTGGCCCAAGTACCACTCTATCCATTGGGTTGTCCCAACTCACTAGAGTATTGCATTTCCTACCATACAAGGCTTCAAATGGTCTCATTATCAATGAAGCTTTATACCCATTCTTATATGAAAACTCAACCAATTGTAAGTAATCTTCCCACTTAGATGGCTTATCCATCACATAAATTCTTAGCACATCTTCAATTATTCGATTGACCCTCTCTATTTTCCCATCTATCTGGGGATGATATGTTTTGCTAAATTTTAGATTTGTGCCAAATCCTTTAAGAAATCCCCTCCAAAAATTGGAGGTAAACTTCGTATCTCTGTTCGAGACGATTGTGCTAGTTATCCCATGCAACCTAACAATTTCCTTCATGAAAATCTCTGCAATATTAGTTGATGTATGCGTTGTCTTCACAGGCACAAAATGAGCATCCTTTGTTAATTTGTCAACCAACACCATGATTGAATCATGTTTCTTATTCATTCTGGGTAATCCTATCATGAAATCCATGGTGATCACTTCCCATTTCTTCTCTAGAATTGGCAATGGATGCAACAAACCTGTTGGGTGTCTATGCTCATCCTTCACCTTATGACATTCCATACATCAAGCGATGTAATAAAAAACATTCTTCTTCATTCCCAGCCAAAAGAACTGGATTCTTACTGCTGTAATTGTTTTCTGGTAACCGAGATGTCCAACATAAGGAACATCATGTATTTCCTTTAGTACCAAATTCCTCAGCTCTCCAAAACTAGGAACATAGATTCTATTTTTTATACATTTCCTTGTTGTAAGATTTCCTTTACCTATAGGTAATGTTAATCTGTAAAAATACCATATGTTGGCCCTTGGTTATGGAAGGAAGAAGAGATCAAGGAAGAAAAGGTGGAATGCACACTTCGTGGAAGACATAGTAACTGTTACTGGGGAAAAGGGAGAAAAAGGGTAGAAAAGATGGAGTGAAGTACGGAAAAGAAAGTTGTTCGACGAGAGGATCAAGGATGATAGATAAGAAATAAATATGGTTCAAGAATACCTCAGAAAGCAGAAAAATCCATCGTTATCACCAAGCAGGAAGAAAGGAAAGATAGGTTGGCGAAGCCCTGGGAAAGAGGGTCAAGCTGACCTAGGGTTTTAGTCACTTAGGGTTTTGGTATCTAGGGTTTTGGACACTTAGGATCTGACCTAAGATTGTTGGTGAACTATTATAATGTATAAATAAAGGTCTAAAGGACTTGGTTTGGGTTGGTACGATATTGTTGTTGAGCTAGTTCTATTGTTGTTGTGAGAGAACATTATATTGTAAGAGAGACTGTAGAGAGAGAGAGTTTTTCTGGTATTGTAAGATCTTCATCTATGTGTGAAGGTCAAGTCCTACAACTGGGTGCACAGGAAGGGGAGAGAAAGAGAGGAAGAAGAAAAAATATCGGCTAACTGAGATTGCAGATCATAACTATATGATTTATCTTAATAAATCTCAAGCACAACTCTGTGGATGTAGCCCTAGAGAGAGGGTGAACCACGTATGTCTGTTGTTATGCATGTATGATTGATGTCTTGGTCTATGTCAATTTTATTTTGTTATTGCATAGCTGTGTTAGAGTAGATATAAGAGGGAAACGGTTATATGATGATTATGATGATGTTGTGAGACCCTCTTGATATTCCCTTGGTTGTAGACATCTCTGTCCTGCAACCCTGTGATATATTCTCCAGGTGAGACTGCATCTTCTTCACAGGTGCTGCCGAAAGGGCCAGTAGCTAGGGCTTGTTGGTGCACTCTTGGAGATGAACCCTAGGTCTACCCCTGTGCCAACAAATGGTTCTGTTGCCAGTACATGAATCTTTTTGAGGGAATGTTAAGGTGGTTTCCATCAAAGACAGAGACTCAAAAGTGGATAGAGGATCAAGAGAAGGACTTCGTTGAAGCCCATAACAAGAACCCTAATTTTAGTACAGAGGATTGGTTGGAGAAATATATATTTACCGATATACATGAGATCTTCTTTGGAGGAATCCACCTGGAACTGTATGAGTGGCTATCTAGACTAGAAGATACTTAGTTTGAGATTCCATCTAGACCTCCTGTGGTTTGGATGTCAGAGTTGATCAAGAAGGTCAAAAGAGTTGATAACACTATATCACGAGCAGTAGATCACTGGTTCGATAATACCATTGGAGGGTATATCACAGAGTTTGTTTTTTATAGAGTAGATTCATACAGCCAAGATGAATGATATTTCTTTAAGGGACCCAGAGGAAAATTTTTACAATACCTAAAGTTGAGACTCAAGATGTTGCATGAGAAGAACATATTAAAGATACAATATATTGGTTGGATCCAAAAAGGCTAATGTTCAAGAATTCAGACAACGATAGTAACACAGAAGTTGGACATACGTGCAATGGAAGAGTATTCAGAGGGGTTCACCTTGAGAACCTGTTCAAGAAAAAATACGGAGAAGAGGGTTTCTACAGTGGAGAAGAAGCAGATATGATGGATGAAGAACAATCAGAACCCACCGAAATAGAGGAAGGATGAGTTGAATATCTTTGACGAGGAGAATCTAAAACCTCAAAAACTGTGCAAACCATCAAAGTAAGTATTGTTATCATTCTTGTTGATTCAGTAGTAAGCAACCAGAGTAATCCTAGTCACCAGAGTGTCCAAAGAACTGTCAATACTAGTCCACCGCATATTTAGTTAGGAACCCTAGGAAGATATATGGTAGATGATATGAGGCTTCCTATATTTAGGGGAGATGGATCTAAAGATCCTGATCAACACTGGTTCATGTGTGAATACATATGGAACATTAAGAATGTCATAGATGAAGCTTTAAAAAAAACCTAGTTTAGTACCACTCTAAGGGATCGCGAACTGAGTTGGTACATGAAGCTTGTCCAAGGACTTGAACAGCCTAAGACAATGAATCATATCAAGAACACAATGATTGTAGAGTTCAAGAAACCTAAGTCAGAGTCACAAAGCATTACAGAGATGAAAGAGATCAAATAAAAGGTGGTCGAACCGGTATGGGAGTTCGATCAGAGATTCAAAACCTTAACAGGCCGATTGAATTTCCAGATCCCAGATGAATAGAACAAAGAATGGTTCATTGCTGCACTCTTACCCCACATCAGAGTTCCTTTGATGCAGTAGAGGATCGCTTCGCGGGATGAGGAATTGGAGATCTCCATGAAGATAGAATCAACCCCTATGGGAGAATCCATCTTAGGTATGAGTCAGATCTTGAGTCAACTAACTAGTTTGTCTGTACAGGTTGAAGAGATGAAGAAAGATAAGGGAAAATATAAAAGAGAAGACATTTGGTGTGTCAGATGCATATCAGAAGGTCATGACAAGTAACATTTCCCTCTAATCAATGAATACTTTGCTTCTGGAGCTCCGATCCCCTTGAATCAAGTCACCTTACCTTGGTTCGAGGTATGCAGAAACAAACATCGTACTGGTGAGTGCTACTACATGAAAAATTATGTCCAAACACCTACAAATATATATTGTACATTATGTAAATCCATAGGACATGATGATAGGGATTGTAGGTCTTATGATCTCATCCATGAGAGGTTGAGAGACATATATAAGATCCAAGGTGAAGTACATCAAGAAGGAAACACTACACAGTATAACTCCCTTGAGAGAGGAAACTACAATCCACGTGGTGGATTCAAAGGAGGCATGATTTGAGGCCAAGGATAGATCATCTGTTATAACTGCACACAACCAGGACACCTTGCAAGGGATTGTCAGAACCCTTGTACAACTTACAGTTACTACAACTCATTTTACCATGTTATAGAATATTGTACTATGTTGCTAGCTAAGATTCAGGAAAGACGAGGACCCCAACAGAACCCACAAGTGCAATTGATCTATGTTGAACCTCATCAATCTAATCCTAGAGTCATTTTTATTAATCGAGGAGGCACTACTATAGGAAATGATAGAGTGACCCAAGGAAATATCATAGAAGACTCAGGAATTAGTAAAGTTGCCAAGAATACCTAGACTTTTGATGCAAAGAAAGAATGAAAAATATTTAAGGAGGAAGGAAAGAGTTCAAAGCAGATCAAGGTTCCTCATCAAAGTCCATACCAGAAGTGAAAGAATATGGAATGCCTCTGGCATTTGATCAGTCTACTTCACCGAAAGAAGGAAAAGAGGTAATAAAGATCATATAATTTCTATATACTTGTATTAATTTTATTCAAGATGAAAGTGTTGTACAAGAATTACAGAATCTAATCAAGCAATATGAACTAGGAAATATAGATCCCTTACTAAATAGGGAAGTACACCAAATTGGTAAGAAGAGAAGGATGAATAAATAATTACACTTGAATTCTCAAATATGAGAGTATGACATAGACTATGTGGTCCTTGACTTAGGGTCAGAGGTCAATGTCACGACGAAGCAAACATGGGCACTGATGGGAAAACCCAAGCTGATTTATTCTCTTATCAAGATTAGGATGGCTAATCAGCAAATTGTAAGTCCATTTGGAAAACTGGAACATGTCCCTATGGACATTGACATAGTAAGAACATTAGAATATTTTGAGGTAATTGAAATAGTTGATGATAGTTTCCCTTACCCTGCGCTATTAGGAATTGATTGGGCCTTCAACAACTCCACTATTGCTGATTTAAAGAATAGGCGTATGAAATTTGAAAGATATGTCCTTAGGGTCATTGCACCCTTATATCCATATGAAGGTTAGCGATACATAGAAACTATAATAGAAGAACATCATGCATATGCACTGGAAAACATATACAAATTAATAGCCAGACAACAGGATTACATTAACCCTACAGTCGATGGGAATCTAAGATGGCGAAGTGACAATGCATGCTCATTAGAATCATAAGAATAATTGGAGAACTAGAAGAATAAGACGTATGAAGTATCTATAAGACGATGTGCTAGATTAACCAGAGATGTTTGTTGGATCAGCACAATAGTAAGTAACTTACCCACATTTGATGGTTTGAATCCTTTAGAAGCCTTCCTATGAGATTTTGAAGCAATTGTACCAACACAATAGAGAATATTGGTAATGGATGAGGCCCTCAAAGACACACTAGCAAGATGGTAGGGGATGCACAAAATTAACATTACAGACTGGACACAATGTTGAAATTTGATGACAACATGGTTCTCAGCCCAAGTAGAAAGTTTGGAAGTGAGATACATAGGTCGAAGCTGTCCAAAGGACCATGTGATAAGTTGTGAAGAATCTTGGATAAATACTCCTTAAAAACAATGGGTACATAGATTCATTAATACGCTGGATATGACCCCTATTAATTGGTAACTTCAAGTGGAGCTACATCTTATTACTACAGATTGGGAAGGTATGACTCAGAACTTTGTAACAACCTTTTTCTTTGAAAGCCAATACCCATCAATAGACTAAGCCTTACAGATTGTAAGACATAAGGTATTTGAGGAGGCTGCTAGTCTCCCTATGGAAAAGGAAGAGGATGAATGGACTGCGGCATTCCAGAAATTACAAAGTTGTTACAACATCAATGTTGATGAAGACGATGATCCAAGGAAGGTGAACATCGCAGAAACAAAAGGACAAAGAGATGTGGAAGGACCAGGAATTGAGATACCATTTATTGGGAAACAAATCAAGATTAAAAAGGTCAATATAGGAATAGAAGAGGCCCCAAATATTTTCAATGTCGGAGATTACTGGGATGTTGCAACCATTGACAATATTATATATTTATTGCACGAGTATCAGGACTTGTTTCCGAACAAGTTCATTGAGATGAAGGGCATCAAAGGACCTATGGGAGAGATGAGGATCCCTTTGAAACTAGGTGTGAAGCCCGTCAAGAAAAGACCCTACAGGTTGAACCCTAAATAGAAAGAAAAGGTGAAGATTGAGCTCGACATAATGATGGAAGAAGTTATTATTGAACCTGTTGAAGAATCAAAGTGGATAAGCCCTATGGTAGTACAAGACAAAAAGATAGGTGAGATCAGGATATGTGTGGATCTCAGGAAGTTGAATGATGTCTGTTTGCATGATCCCTTCCCTACACCATTCACTGATTAAGTATTATACAATGTTAGGGGCCATGAGGTATATTATTTTACAGGTATGGATGATACTGGCACTTTTCAAGAGAGGCTTTCACAGTTGGTTGAACTAGAAGAAGACATATTTATTGTAGGATTCCACTAGCAAGTTTAGAAGGAAAGATAAAAGGCCTATCATGACAGGAAGATCAAGAATAAGGAATTCAAGCAAGGTGATTTAGTACTGGTGTATGAAAGCAAGTTCATGAAACATCCTGGGAAGTTCAGAATGCATTGGCTCAAGCCATATGAGATTGCTTATGTTACATAAGGAGGAGTTGTGCAATTGAAGACATTTAATGGAGAATGGAAGGAAGGATTAGTGAATGGGAGTCAAATGAAGTTGTATTATGACAAACAAATGCCTCGTAGATATCGGTAAGAAGCATAAAGAAAATAGTCTAGGTACCAGGTGCAATTGAAACTAGGTACCAGACACAGAAAAGACAGTCTGCGCAAGGAAGGGAGGCATGGAGCAGAAAGTAAAGGTTGCACTGCACAGTCTACAAGTCAAAGTAGAATAGAAGGATCATATCTGAAGTGTCTCAAGACGAGTCATAGTTGAGTGTTGGGGGCCTATTGCCCCTTAGTTATGGAAGGAAGAAGAAATCAAGGAAGAAAAAGTGGAATGCCCACTTCACGAAAGACACAGTAACTGTTACTTGGGCGAAGTGAGAAAAAGAGAAGAATAGATGGAGTGAAGTATGGAAAATCAAGTTGTTGGATGAGAGGATCGAGGATGATAGATAAGCAAGGAATATGGATTGAGAACATCTCAGCAAGAGGGAAAAGACACCATTAGCATCATGCAGGAAGAAAGGAAAGACAGGCTGGCGAAGCCCTGGGAAAGCGGGTCAAGTTGACCTAGGGTTTTAGTCACCTAGGGTTTTGAGCACTTACGTTCTGACCTGAGACTGTTGGTGAAATATTATAATGTATAAATAAAGGTCTAAAGGACCTAGGTTGGGTTGGTATGATATTTTTGTTGAGCTAGTTCTATTTTTGTTGTGAGAGAACATTATATTGTAAGAGAGAGTGCAAAGAGAGAGAGTTTTTCTGGTATTGTAATATCTTCAGCTATGTGAGAAGGTCAAGTCCTACAAATGGGTGTATAGGAAGGGGAGAGAAAGAGAGGAAGAAGACAAAATACCTTCTATTTGAGAGTGCAGATCAGAACTATATGCTTTATCTTAATAAATCTCAAGCATAGTTCTGTGGATGTAGCCCTAGAGAGAGGGTGAACCACGTATGTCTGGTGTTATGCATGTATGATTGATGTCTTGGTCTTTGTCAATGTTATTTTGTTATTGCATAGCTGTGTTAGAGTAGATCTAAGAGGGAAATTGCTATATGATGATTATGATGTTATTGTGAGACCCTCTTGATATTCTCTTGGTTGTAGACATATTTGTCCTGCAACCCCCTCATAGATGTTTCAGGTGAGACTACATCTACTTCGCAGGTGTTGCTGAAAGGGCCAGTAGCTAGGGCTTGTTCATGTGCTCTTGGAGCTGAACCGTGGGTCTGCCCTTGTGCCAACACCATCTAAATTTTTTCTCTTTCAGTCTGACTGATGGATACTGACAACATTAGCATGCATGAGATGCACTCTTCTATTATGTGCATCGACAACTTTATTCTCTTTTCCCTTGATATTATTGATATCAAAGTCATATTCACTTAAAAATTCCAGCCATCTTGCTTCCATGGAGTTCAAGGTCAGTTGTTCAAAAATATACTTCATACCAATGTGGTCTATCCTTAATTCAAATTTCTTCCCCATGAGATAATGCCTCCACATCCTCAAGGCATGAACAATGGCAGCAAGTTCCAAGTCATGCGTGGCATAGCTCCTCTCATGTTCCTTAATATTTCTGGACTCATATCCAATGACATGTCCATTTGGTGTGAGGACTCCCCCAATTCCTTCCTTACAAGCGTCTGTACATACCACAAAAATTTTATTTGGGTCAACAATCTTTAATACAGGTGCACTAGTAAGTAATTCCTTCAACAAATTTAAATTATTTTCACACTTGAGTGTCCATTCAAATTTAGTCCCCTTCTTTTGCAAAGAAGTGATGGGATGAGAAATATTAGAGAACCCTACTATGAACCTTCTATAGTAGCCGACTAATATCATAAAAGATATTACGGCTGACACATTTATGGGTGTTTTCTATCTTCTAATGGATCCAATCTTCTCTGGATCTACTGCTATGCCTTGCTCTAAAATAATGTGTCCCAAGTAATGGATCTACTTTTGATAAAAAGAACACTTACTCAACTCGGCATACACCATATGTTCTCTCAGTACCTCCAACACCAATCACAAGTGATGTTCATGCTCCTCTTCAGAATTAGAATAGATAAGTATGTCATCCAAGAATACTATGACAAACTTGTCCAGATAATTTCTAAATATGCCATTCATTAATCACATGAATACAAATGGTGCATTGGTCAGTCCAAAAGGCACCACTACAAATTCATAATGCCCATACCTGGTCCTTAAGGTTGTCTTATGAATGCCTTCTTCCTTGCTTCTTACCTTATGGTATCCTTCCCTCAGGTCAATCTTTGAAAATATCTTTTCTCCTCTTAGTTGATCAAAGAGGTCATCAATTCAGGGTAAATGATACTTTTTCTTTATAGTGTACTTGTTCAGCTGTCGGAAGTCAATACACAGCCTCAAGGTTCCATCCTTATTTTTGACAAAAAGTACTGGTGCTCCCCAAGGTGAAACACTTGGATGTATGTACCCTTTCTTCAACAATTCTTCCAACTGCATTTGTAATGCTTTTAATTCTAGTGTGCTCATTCTGTAAGCTGTTTTCGACACCGGGGAAGCTCCTAGCACTAAATCAATTGACAAATTTATCTCCCTTCTTGGTGTAAATCCAGGTATTTCTTGGAATACATCTTCAAATTCCTGTAGCACCGAGAAATATTCAAGGCTTGGCCCCTTTGTATCAATTGGATCCTCCACATGGGCTGCATACAGTTGTCATGACATCCTTTTCTAAAAAATCTTTTTAGTTGTAAGGCCAGAATTTGCCTTATAGAGATGGGTCTTGGGACTCCTCTCACCATGCTCTGTTTTTCATTTCCACCAAGACATGTAAATGTCTTTTTATGAAAATCTAGGACAACATGATGCTTGTCCAACCAATCCATTCCAATCAAAATATCATAAGACCCCAATGGTACGATGTTTAGATCGGTACTATTATTTACACCATTAAGACTTATGGAACAACTTCTGACCATATCATGGATTCTTCTTTTGGTTCTAGTGGTTAACTAAACCAATATTGTTTTTCCAACTTTACTTTTCTCCAAGTGTAATCTATCCACTATCTTAGGATCAATGTAACAATGGATTTCTCCTGAATCAATACAAATAGCAACAGGCTGATTTATGATCTTACCTTCCACCTCAATCATATTGTACTGGTACTCTTCTTGTCGATCATTTAAAGCTTCATATATTCTCCCCATATCTCCGACTATTGTAGCCTCTTGGATGTTGTGCACATTCTTCACTCTGTCCTTTCTGTGTGGGAAATTCTTGTACATGTGATCTTCCTTGCATCCCCAACATTGGATCATGGTATTCCCCTTTTTCCCAAGGAGTCTTCCTTATTGAAATCCTCCTTAGCATATTTATCTTGATGATTTCTATTAGGATCATTCCTATTGAAGGGAGGTTTGAATCCTTTCCTCCTTCGATCAGACTTCACATTCTTCTTGTCCTTCCAAGATTTATGCAGGGATTCTCTTCCCTAGCCTTACTTGTATAGGTATTTATCCTTCCTGATGGCCTTAGTCAAGGTATTCGGTTCATCATACTTGATATTTTCCTTATAGAAGGCTATAAATCCACTTAGAAATCTTTGTATTTTCACTTTCTCATCACCAATGAACCTGAAATACTTTAACAATCCCAAGAACTTCTTCTCATATTCTGCCATAGTCATGCTTCCCAACCTGATTTCAAGGAATTCCTGCATTTTCTTGTCATATAAATGCTCTGAGAGGTACTCCTTTTGGAAGTACTTATTCAATTGTTTCCAAGTGATCCTAATTTCATCAACATGTTCCACTTGCTTCAGTTGGTCCCACCACATTGCATCTTTCCCATGTAAATGGTAGGTGGCAATCTTGGCTTCCAGGTTTGATGAATAGTTATGCAGCTGAAAATATCTATGGAGCCCAAGGAACCATGCTTCGACATCATATTACCTTTCTCTTTCACCATCGAAGAAGGTTTCTTGAGCTTCCTCAGCTCCCCTTGCAAACACTCTACCTCTTGTTTCCTTCTCTAGTGTCTGGCATGAGACACTTTTGGACTACTTACGGGATCATCCGATGCATAAAAAAATATTCCTGAGTAAGAAGGTGAGTGGTGTCCATGAGATCTACTAGCCCTTATGGAATATACAACTCTCCCACGATCATCTCTTCTTTCATGAAACCTTCCTTATTCCTCTTCTCTTGAGTTTGGTCCCTTCTTCATTTTCCTCTGCAACTGATTAAGCTCTGCAACACTTGAGCATTTATCTGGATTTTATCTCATCAGTCTCTCATTGTATTCTTTGTATCTCTCCACTTCCATATTCAAGTTTCTTACCATTTCTATTAATGTTTCCTACTCTTGTTTTCCCTTGCATCCGTTGGAATCTATCTCTACATTATTGATCATAGTATTTTGGCCTTCAGCCTCCTTTTCATGATAAGAGGCTCCATCGTCTTCTTCCATTTCCTCAATACACATCTTGAGTTGATGCGCTTAAGACTCTTAACTATGAAAAATGTGCAAGCAACCATTTTGTTAGAATTATGTGTATGATAGACAAAACAAAATTTCCAAACCATCCTACAGGTCTCTTTCTTGTTTTTTTTCATGGAGATTATATCCCCATTATTCGAGAATGACAATGTCCCGTTATCCTTGGCTGACACAAAGTTTCACCCTGCATAGGCACTTCCTTCAAACCACCTCCCTAGGTGAAATCGTGGCTAAATACTCCCTTAGCACTTTTTTGTCTCGGAGAAAACCAAATTTTCCCTTAGCCCTCCTTTCCTCATCTCTTAGTCTCCATACAACCATGGCCATGACCCTGCACTTAGATGAAAATCACTTGTCCAAAGCTTCAGGACTTTCAACCAGGACCAGATCAATGGTCCTCATCCTCTCTCATGATCGACGATCGAGATCCACTTCGATACTCCACTCTTTGGGAGTCTCAACTTTTCTCTCTTCCCTCCTCCCAAAATTCCCTTACCCGAAGTTCTTGATTTGTCGACAGGTGTCCTCCAATAGATCAACGACTATGAATAGTTTTGGTGCTTTGGGATTTAGAAGTTTCAAACTTCCCTCCTATACTTTCTCCCAGAGTGCCTTTACTCGCAGTCAATGATCTTTCGACGTGTGTCCTATGGAATTGATGGTCGATATATACTCTGACCTTCGGGCCTTCAAAAGTTTTTGACCCAATGCAACCTGTCACATTCTTCTCTTCTGGAGTTCCCGGTCTTCCGGACTATACGATCTATCGCCACATGGAGAAACACCGGAAGCAAACATGTGGCCTAATCAGGTGGGTGACACATGTCACATTCTAATCAACTTTTCAATGATCCAAATGCCCAAATATTACTGACACATGGCACACATCCCATGTGTCCACGTCATCCCAGGTGATGTCATTGTGCCTCATCACTTTGGTTCTTTGGGCTTCGGGGCTTCGAGAGTTTTCAAACTAGCACACTTCCAATTTTCCTGAACTCCAAATTCCCGAACTAAAAAATCTATCACCACATGTCCTCCTGGATTGGACGACCAGGATTCACTTTGGGTCTTCACCCAGAGTCCAAGGATCTACTCCGCGTGTCCTCCTCAATCTGAAAGCTATGATTTCTTCAGGGCTTGGGACTTTGGAGATCTCAACTTCAACATTTTTCCTTGAAAATATTTTTATTTAGAGTTCGCGATATTCTGACACGTGTCCCCTATGGATCAATGACCATGATTCCTTTAGGACTTTGGACTCTGGAAATCTCAAATATCAAACTTATTTGGCTCCACTGGATTTTATTCAAAGTCATGGATCTGGTGATGCGTGGCTCTCGACAAATCAATGTCTGAGATATTATCGGGTGATTGGACGATCGATATTTACTCCGAATCTCTGGATCTCTAGGCTTCGAGAGTCTCAAATATCCACTGAAACCTTTCAAACAGATTCTTCTGGATTTACTAATCTACTGACATGTAACCTCTTGGAAATCAATGGTCAGGATCTACTTCAGACGATCTGATAGTCGACGTTTTACTTTGGGTCTCCAGCTCTCCGGGATTCTGGAGTTTCAAAACTCAACTTCTCCTCACTCTCTCTTTCCCATAGTGATTTCACCTTGAGCACATGATCGATTGGCGTGTTTCCTCCTATGGATCGATGGTCCCCGACTACTTCAACTATTTAAAGTTTCAATGTTAGAGCCCTAACCTGTCACATAACTGCATGCCTTTAAATTTGTGAGGGAATGCATCAATGATTTTGGAGTAACCCACTTCTCACCCCACAATTCTCCCGATGCTGACATGTAACCCCTCAGGGAAACCATGGTTTGGATTGTGGGACCTCCTTGGGAAATTATCTCTTGTGCAAATTGATTCCTCACAATGCCTACTAGCCATTGATATCTCTCTCCAAGGGGATCTGATGGTCGTGACCTTTAACTTGCTTCCTTTTCATCAGATGATGCCTGTTTACCTGTCCTCCGATTCAACGATCCCAAATCTCTCTGATCCTATGGTGGCAATCACTCCCAAATTAAAAAGGAATGGTCACGATCCTTCAAACCCTCACAGAGGTTCTATGACGTTATGTCTCAAGCGTAGCTTCTGTAATGCCATTCCTCCTGATATTTTCAAATTCACGGTCAGAGTTCGATCTCAACCATGAGATTCTGACCAACAAACTCAGTCCATACCAGCCCGATGTTTCAACTAGAATCTCTAATACCAATTTGTAACATACCCAACCACCCATAGGCCGGGTACGTTGCCTGCAAGCTCTCCCTAGAACTTCTTTCTATTTTTGATACCTTCTTTAGTTACTAAGGATAAATAAGAGAACAAATTTAATCACATGCAGTGAAATATCCAACAAGCATGCATAATCTAGATATTATGTTAAATGATAATTAAATATACACAATGGAAATACATTCATACACATATATATGATAACTAAATTACACAGCAAAAATACATTCATACAAAGATAGTAATATCACGACAAAGAGCACTTATCTTTAAGCAAGGTGACACTGACTGGCTGCATACCAAGGAATTTCCACCCAACCATAGACATTGTTGCTCCAAATATCAACAGCAGTGTCACCCTCGAGCCAACGCTATGAATCCACAAGGACGATGCAAGAGTGTAATTGGGTTCCCAAACTAGTTATCTCTTAGTCTCTCACAGGTTTCTTGACACCCACAATAATCCAAGTGCCCAACTCTCTTCTACCCAGCTTGTGCCACCAGAGAGAATGTACCTCCACCCTTCTCTACCACATAGTCCCTCAGGTAGTCCAGAATCTCATTGCTGGAACTCTCAGGACTCGTAGTTGTGATAAAATCAGGGCACTGGCCAATGCATTTCAGACATGCGGGCCCCAGGTAACGGCTGGATCACACCAGTGACAACTACAAACAACTATCTCATGGATATTTCTTTAGCAGATCCATTTCCTTTCACTTTTCCAACCGAGGCGTAGGTGAGGATGGTTCAATGAATGGGTCTAGGAGTGCATGGGAGTGCATGCATGGGAGTGTGTGAGGAAGGAACGGGTGAGTGAATGGGAAAAAAATGCAAAAATGTCATCAGTCAAACCCCCCCATTGGACCAAAGGTGGGTTTAAGTAACCTCATGGGGAAAATAAGAACCTCGTGGCTTTCCCCAAGAAGTTCACATAACCAATCCCCTCCCTTAGACAAAAATTGTAATAAGAAAATAGGAATAACACTTAGTTCCTCAAGATCCATCTCTTATGGAATCATAGCCCCCTATAACTCTAGTCCTTATCCATCTAGTAGTCAACGATGTGTTTATTATTCTTAAGTATCAAAACATTACATTTCTTGGGCATATTGTCCCTTTAATAATTGTTTGGGCACTCAGGCCTCTCAACATTGTAACAATACATTTATTTAAAATGGGGGTTCAAAACCTAGGGTGTTACAAGTAGTAATTAATTAATGACAGTTGTAATAACATCCATAAATTGCACTTGAATAGATAACATAACAAGATATTGTGAAGTCCTGAAATGATAAAACTTGTCTCATACAATTTCTAGATATATGTCAATCAGAAAATAAACTCTGACAAGCTTCCAATGCTAACTGTAGCAACAACAAAATAAAGTAATGGAAAAAGTAGTAAAATATTCAGAAAAGTATTTATAAAGGAAATTTAATGCACACTTTCATCTTGGTTGATTGTACCTTTACTTATACAATTTATGGATTTATTTAAGTGGTCTAACAAGTTTGGATAGGCTGTAAAATGATGGTTATAGCAGTGATTATAACAACAACAAATCAGTGGTTAGTATTCCTAGACTAGGTTAGCAAGTTAGTTTAGGTTATTAGGGTATTAGGTAGAGATATTGAGTTTGAAGTTTGATGATTCTTGTCAAGAAGAAAGGGTTGAAGACTAGTGCCTTTTATGGGTAAATGGAGTCAATGTGGGTGGGTCCTTCTATGGCTACAAATTAATGATGATGGAAAAATGTCTAAGAGGGGGAAAGTATAGGAGAAGTAGTAACTTAAGTTCTTCTAGACTTTGACCTCAAGGGAGAAAATGATAGGGTGTAGTCAATTCTAGGCCATAGCGCCTTTCTCTCCTTAGCCTTTTTATGGAAAAAAACTTATGCAACAATAACCTAGTACAAAACCTTTAGAGTGCTAGCAATTTAAGGTTCTATGGTTTCACTAGTTGCTAGATCAATTTAGTGAAAGATTGTCAAATAAAAAGTAGGAAATTAGCAACTTAAGTTTCTTACTTCAAGCATTAAATACACCATGCAATTTTATAATATTGTATGAGAAAATAAAACCATACCTTAAACCATTCAATAGATGACAAAATGAAAATTCTACTTACTTGCACCAATAATAATCATGAGTATACCATGCAATATCACCATAAAACTCCAAAAATTGATCCAAGTTGAAAATACAAGCCTTAAACAAGAGTGGCCCCTCACAATTTCAGCCAATAACCCTAATAGGTCGCAAATTTCATACCTATTTTCTCCAAGGACAATTTATGATGAAAATGAATGTCACTTTCTACCTATTTATACAAAATTCAACCTAAAATTAATTTCAATTCATAATTACTGGGTAGACCTAGCCAGTTTTTTACACAAATCAAGTATGGACAAAATAAAATTAATTTTCATCTAGAAACACCTCCAAGGGTGGAATTGAACCCTAAATGTGAAACGTTGAGCCATAAAAGTGGGGCACTTGGCCTCTAGAAGCCCCAAATGATGTCCACACATGCCATCAGGTTCACAAATGCCTCCAAAAATGAAAACCTAGATCTCAATGACATCTAGGGATATGATGGTGACGTCTAGGACCCTCAAGGGCTAACGTCCATGTGGGAAGAACACAATCTCTTGGTTCTAGGTCTGTCAGGGTGCCTCCAAAGGAAATATCCTTCTTTCTCCTAGTACAATTCTTCAATTTCTTCTTACCCCTGGTTGGGGTTTCAACATTCATTTGTGGGATTTAAGCCCCTTTAAGGTCTAAGCTAATCATCCCCTCATGTGTACCTATCCACTGGGAAAGGTCCTGCAACAACAAAAAGCATTCCCTCAAGGGGTTCATAAGTCACAGGGATCATAGCATGTAAATCACATCCAATAATTTAATTACCCAAACATGTGCATAAAACCCCCCTTAACCCAGAAAAATTCTCAAAGACGTTATGCAATTTGACAAGTTAGGTCTGGAGATGGTCTCAAGGTGTCCTATTCGGCTAACCTATCTTAAGTTTGGGGTGTTTCCCACATGGGATATATTCCAAGTCATGTAAGTGTATGAGGTGGCACGGGGTACATGTAATAATAGGTAAATGTAAAGTCTTACCTATGGGTTCCTTTGTAGAGGGTGAGATACACATTGTCATGAATGCAATTGTTTCCCATCATATTTCATTGCCTTTTACACTTAAATTTATTTATTTTGATATTTTTCTCTTGTGCTTCAATGGAATAGTTGAGGGACACTATCGTGGCTTGATGACCACAGGTGACAACGTTATTTACAAAACATTCACAAAAATGAGAAGGATATATTGTGATGAGACCCCCTTTCTCTTGGCTATGCCACCAAGAGTCACTGCCCTAGTTTGGTGGCCATATAGGTGGTAGTGTCCTACTGCTACATGATTGTGGTCATAATAGATCATCTCGTGATGAGACCTTCTATCCATCAACTAGTACCTTGATTGTTTATGTTTATCTTGTGGGTCCCCTTTTCTTACTGAGAATACTTTCACTGCTTTCTCGGGGATCCTTGGGAAAACATCTCGAAGGTTTCAAAATTGGATTTTAAGTCTTTCCAGATACTTTGACCCTCTATGCCTTTATCCCCTTCTTCCCACAAGGTAAGGTACAACCCTTCCTAGTGTAGCCAATCCCAATGCATAAACAAGGATAGGGGAGATGGAAGGAATAAATATGTAAAGTGGTAAGTATGGAGGGAACAGACAATGAATTTTCACAGATCCACCCAGTAGAAACCCATCATAAAGGGAAATCAGCTTACTAGGGAACCATGTCACCCTTCCAGTATGAACGAGGAAAATAGCATAATTTCCAAGAAAACATCATGAAATGAAGAAGGATTCAATACAACATGTTCAAGCGCTTAAAAAATTAGAGTGATACATACCATGATACCCAAACTCATTATCTCATGGAGCAAGAATCATCACTACTTTAGGACCAGGTTGGTGTGATGAATGTTGTTCTTGGTGATATGTGGATTGCATTGAAGAAAAGAGGGGCCCTCTAGGGCCATTCTCAAGTCGTCTGGATCTCGGTACTCCATGTCTAGGAACTATGGGCCTCTAGACATGATCTCCTTAGTTATCCCTAGGCTACGGGATAACATGACCTACTACAACATGATAAATTTATCATACTGTAAGAAATGTTTGGATAAAATCCCTTTTTTTATGGTCCCCCCATCCTGTTAAAATTTTACAGATTTTATTATAACATTCGATGTGATTGTTTTGAATATATATATATATTTTTTTTATAACTTCCCGTGACTTGTGGGGCCAACGTTCCAACTGTTGGCTAAGAAACCACAACCCAAGGACATATAAGCTATCAAAATCACCCATGGATCGCACCTGGCCTGGGCTGCACCAACCCTCAACATGGCTTGATTTTTGGGTGACTCCTCCCGAATAAACATACTGTAAGGTTATTGAACTTGGGTCTCTTAGCAAACGAAACCCACACCTTAACCAATTGAGCTAGCTAGAATTGACTATTTTTTTGAATTTATTTGAGAAAAACCCATTTCCTAAATTTGGTACTCTTCAACATTCCAAATTGTGAAGGATTCTAAAATGGACCAATAGGTCTCAAATAATAAAATTAATGAAAACATGTTTTTTCTATTGTATTTTATGCAATCTTGCAGTACAATTCCATATTTTATAATTATCATATTAATATAGAGACTATAATCTATTAATACATATATTCAAGAGAAACTAAAGTGGATCACTTAGAAGCAATATTGTTTTCAACTAATTCTCGTCTAGGATCCATGAAAAATCTTATCACTATCTCTTATTGATAAGATTTTAGAGAAGGTAACGTGGGAGAGGGAAGTTACAAAAGACACTTCAAAATTTGCATTGATGAGTGGAACCTTTGTTGATGTTTATGTAGAGGTTCATGTGAGACAAATTATCAAGTTATGAATCTTCTCTTGGTACATCCTACCAATTATGATGATGCACCTACTAAGATAATAACAAGAATACTATAGGTCATCAGGAAAAAAAAATCTCAATACGATAATATGCCTACATATCCAATAGAATGGATTAATATGGGAACAATTGTTTTCATTAATGCATTGTTATGAAGAAAAGGAACGTTTAGATTTTTTTGTAATGAAAGGATTCAAGGATTTGATTCACATAGGAAAGTAGGCTCGACCAAATACATTTTACCTAAATGTTGTGTAGCCTTCACCCATGTATGTACAAGTAATAGGTGTAGAGGAAATAGTTATGTATTTTGTGTATGGGGAAAGAGGAAAGAAAAAGAGTTAAAAAAGGTGTATTCGGTGAATTGGTAGAGGTTGTGAAGCCCTTGCATAAGGAATAAATAAATCCTCTTCTAGAATATTATTGAAGATAATAATATGGAGCTTAGTTGTGGTCTTTGTTCTTTATTATATCTACCCAACCCATGATTTAGTTGTATAACACTTGGTAAATGCGTTAGGGTTTAAGAAGGTGCTCTATTCATTTAAAATTGCACCAATGGTGTAAGTTTTTCCACCAATATTTATTGCTACTATTGATGCATATCTAACTCCAGTTATCAAAAAATATTTACCAAGTTTTCTATATAAAATTTGATGAATAATTGGACAAAGTCAATGTGCTTTTTATGCAATTTGGTGGAGGAATTATACTAGAGAACATGTTTTCAAGTCACATTAAGGAAATATTTTCCAGGTCCTAAAGAAGGAATCGTTGGTTATGGTAGAACAATATTTTGTCCACAAAGAGAATGTCCTCTAATTATACTTGAATGGGGGGAACCTTGATTTATATTATCCATAGGATCTTACGAAGAATTACTAGAGACTCAAAATACATGTTTGATCAACTAGGCATTGTAGATTGACATTAATTATATTCCTACATGAGGAGACTCAAATTTTAAATTTAAACTTGTGGATTTCATGTTGGGACAAAGTCAATGGGTGTCCATCCTAGTCCTATATATTATAGAAATGGTAGGGACTTAGCAATAATAGATGCAAATTTCCTTATTTTAAAGTTAATTCCATATTACTTTGCTTTCATCTTTGGACCAAATGAAAATAATATGTTATACTTGGAGGGAACAAGAGAAACATTTTTCAATCTTGCAAATATAATCAACTCTTATATAAGAGAGAAGCATCCTTCTTCAAGAGACAATTTCCATGTGGAATTTGAGATGAGTGTTTAGGAAATTGCAATTCTCTTATATAAGAGTGAAATCTCCTTCTTCAGGAGACTATTTCCATGTTTAATTTGAGATGATTGTTCAAGAACTTTCACTTGGATTTATATATGTGGTGAATGAGGCCATGTTCCAACATATTCATGGAATTATTGAGATGAAGGAAGGAGCATAAAACAAGGAAACATATCATTGCATGCTTTGGAGGTGTTGGTACCCAACATGCATGTGAAATTAAAAGAGCTTTAGGAATGAGATAAGTTATATTCATAGGTATTGTGTTATCCTAAATGAACATGTGGCATTGGATTATATAATATTATTGAAGAGTGGAAGGAGCCATATGTTACAAAAACAGGATCGATGAGAAATAAAATAAAAATAATGAGTAAATAAAACACATAAGATACACAATACAATAGAGACAAAGATATACATGGTTCACCTAGTTTGGGCTATGCCCACCAAAAAAATTTCCAGTTCCTTCCTTTTTATTATCCAACAAAATGAAGGGATACAACCTACAACACACCCCTTGTAACTTCCTCTTCTTTCGCTCATAGTATCCTCTCTCGGAATAAAATAATCGCAATAATAAACATCCACAATACAATTCCCTCATAAAATAGGGTTTCATTCTAGGGGAAAAACCTTAACACAATATCTACCATCAGATCTGAGACCTTATAATGAACGATCCAGATTGACGACGAAATTACAATATTTGAACTACAAAAAAACCAAAAATTTCAGCCCCCTCATGGCCATGAATTGTGTATCCTACAGTTTCTTTGACCTGTATATGAATTAGGAAGATAATCAGGCTCCAAAACCAACAATATCCCACTTTGATACCGATCACAACAACTCCATTGTTGTTATACTTGTTGGAATATGATCCACCTTAGACCTTAGACCAGAAGACCCTGTCCAGTGACCTAGGCCTCATTCTTAGAGCGCATCGGGGTTTCACGTACCAGGATTTCACAACATGCGAAGACAAGGGTTAATACCCTTTGGTTTCCCGGGTGCTGAAACACCGAAACCCATTCACACTTCACCGATTCGGGACATCGCATACTGGGATTTTGCATATAAGTATTTCACAACATGCGAAGACAAGGGTTCATACCCTTTGGTTTCCTAGATGTCGAAATGCCAAAACCCATTCACACTTCACCAACTCAGGATATCGCATACCAAGATTTCACAACATGCGAAGACAAGGGTTCTTACCCTTTGGTTTCTCAGGTGCCGAAATGCCGAAACCCATTCACACTTCACTGATTTGGGATATCGCATACCGGGATTTCACATATCAGGATTTTACAACATGTGAAGACAAGGGTTCATACACTTTGGTTTCCCGGGTGCCAAAACACCAAAATCAATTCACACTACTCCGCTTCGGGATTTCACATACTGGGTTTTTGCGTACCAGGATTTTACAACTTGCGAAGACGTCTCACACCTGGGTTTTCCGAGAGCCAAAAATCTGAATCCCATTTACACTAAGCTCTTTTTGTGGTTTTGCATGTCGATATTTCACGATGTGCGAAGACAAGGGGTCTCGCACCTGGGTTTCCCAGGAGCCGAAACTCCGAAGCCCATTTAATTCACAATAGGGGCAATGTAAAATCATGGATTTACTACAATGGTAGCTTTTTCAGGGGACTCATTCTTACTCTGGAATGCGATGGAACTTTCCCGAAAAATGTGCCTTTGGGAGGATGAACTAGGGCATAGCGCGAGTCAAGTTAGATGTGTCAATCCTCAGGGGAACAGACTTGTATCCTAAACTCATACATTCTATACATTAACTGATTTGTAGTTATATCAGTATAAGCATACATCCTTATTTCCAATCAAAACACAAGGAAAACACTTCTATACAAAAACTATTTATGAGCGTATAAAAATGAGCATGCAATCGTGACATTCAATCCCAAATGAAAGACATAAAACTTATCAAAAAATCCGAATGTGATGTGAATGCTGAGAGGGGTGCTCGTTTTCACCCAACCGTAGGCTCAGTGACTCCAAACAAATTTACCACTAGCCACCCCCGAGCTAGACCACGATGCTTGAGGTTCAATTTTCTACTTCCAACTCAATGGAAGACAAGGACGAAGGTTACTCTCCTTCTCCTCTGTTCAGAACTTCCCGTGTTTCCATATTTTCTTGAGTTCTTCCCCACAATCCCTATCGTGCACATTCTCCTCTCCTTCTCTCCCCCCTTACCACACTTCCTCTCTTGCCTTTTCTCTGCAAGATTGCGTGTGGCGTGAATTTTCTCATCTGCGGTCAGGTCTGGGAGTTGTTACGGATGGGCGGTTCACCCACATCCCCTCATTGACTCTTGAGGAACCTCCTCACCTACCAATCTAATGGGAAATCCATTCCGGTGTCAGAGAGTTTCTTTGGTCTTTGAGCAAGTAAAACCAGTACGGTACTGGCTCGGTGGAAGTTAACGCAACCATTCCAGGTCCCTTCCACCACCTCTCATTAGCCATCGTGGTCTCTTTTAGCAAATCCCCCTCTCAGCAGCCATGCATCAGATATTCATAACATAATTTACATTCATAAACCTTTTATAAAAAGGTCCATCAAATCAAACATTCACGTCTTTGAGTTTGCCATAGTTCTTGGCCAATATTGTTATTTTTACAAACTAGGGGAAATAGGGTGTTACAATTCCCTCCCCCTTAAAGGAACATTGTCCTCGATGCTATATTTATCAATATGATGTGTATGTATAGAAGTAAACAAAATCGAATATGCATGTTTCATGGCATCTTCCATTTTCCAGGTAGCCTCATCTAGGCCAAAATGTTTCCACTGCACCTTGACCTGTGCAATGGTTTGGTTCCTGAGTGGGGTTTCCTTTCTATCCAGTATGCATTGAGGTTCTAGCAAGAATTCTCCCTCCGGTTCCACCTGGATCATAGACCAGACAATTATATGATTAGAATCATGTACATATTTCTTTAATAATGAAACATGGAAAACATTATGTGCTTTTACTGTGGGAGGAAGTGCTAGCCTATAGGCTACAGGTCCCACTCTATCTAGAACTTTAAAGGGTCTACAATATCGAGGTGCCAACTTGGCATAATCTCCCATCCTCAAGGAACTCTTCCTAGGCCTAACTCTGAGATATACGTGGTCTCCCATCTTGAATTCTCTTAGAGTTCTCTTTCGGTCAACGTAACTTTTCTGTTTGTTCTGAGTGACCTTCAGATTCTATTTTATCTAAATCACTTGTTGTTCCATTTCTTTCAGCATGTCGGGTCCAATAGTAATTCTTTTTACGAGATTACTCCAACTGACTGGAGTGTTGCACAGTCTACCATAGAGGACCTTGAAAGGACTTGTCTTCAGGGATTCTTGGTAGCCCTTGTTGTAGGCGAATTCCACCAGTGGCAAGTAATCTTCCCACTTCTTGGGTTGATGCATTGCATGTATTCTTAGCATGTATTCCAATATTTGGTTCACTCTTTCCATATGTCCATCAATTTGAGGATGATAGGATGTGCTAAATATTATATTGGTCTCCAGAACAACCATCAAGGATTTCCAAAAGTTGGAAGTAAACTTCGTGTCTCTATCAAACACGATCTCTTTAGGCATACCATGTAGTCTGAATATCTCCTTCACAAATATGATGGCAATATATATTTCCTTGCAAGTCGATTTGACGGGGATAAAATGGGAAGACTTGCTCAATTTATCCACCACTACTATGATGGCATCATTCTGTTTGGTTGATGTTGGTAATCCGGTGATGAAGTCCATGGAAATGGTTTCCCACTTCCATTCTGGGATTGGTAGAGGTTGTAAAAATCCTGCTGGGTGCCGGTGTTCTTCTTTAACATATTGGCATTCTAGGCACTTAGCTAAGTATTTAGCTATGTATTTATTTAACCCAGGCCAATAGAACTATTTCCTTGTGGTAGTGATCATCTTCTGATATCTCGGGTGACCAACATATGGTATTTTATGAAGTTCATCCATTATGAACCTCTTCGAGTCATCACAATATGGAATATACAATCTATTTTTGTAAGTTAGGAGACCTCCATCTATCATCTGGTATCCTTCATACTTTATTCTTGTGGGTTCTTTCTCCAGGTACGAGGTCATGGTCTGGAAGAATGTGTTTATTTCTTGTGCATTCCTGACTCTTTCTTTGACATTCGTCTCGCAAGTGCTCACCGCTGCCAGGTGAATTGTTTTCATACTTCTGCTAAGGGAATCATCCACCTTATTTTCCTTTCTTTTAAGATGTTTGATTTCCAAATCAATCTCACTAAGGAGGGCCATCCACCTAGCTTGTCTGGCATTGATCTTTGGTTGGTCGAACAGATATCGTAATCCACAATGGTATTTCATAAGTATGAATTTCCTTCCCAGTAGGTAATGTCTCCACATTTTTAAGGTGTGCACTATGGTGAGTAGCTCTAGATCATGGGTCACATAGTTGACTTTGTGCTCATTCAATTTTCAGGATTCATAGAAAACTATGCTTCCTTCTTGCATAAGGACTCCTCCGAGCCCTTCCTTATAGGCATCTGTGCACATGAGGAAGTTTTCTTCGGGATCAACGATCATCAGCATGGGTGCATGGGTCAGAAGATGTTTCAGGGATTGAAATATTTCCTCACATTATTATGTCCACGTGAATTTAGCTCCCTTATTCTGGAGGGCAGTGATTGGACAACCAATCTTGGAGAATCCTTTTATAAATCTCCTATATTATCCTGCTAAGCCCATAAAGGATCTGATATCTGAAACGTCCTTTGGGGTAGGCCATTCCATGATAGACTTGATCTTGTCAGGATCTATTGCTACTCCCTTTTTATATATGACATGGCCCAAGTAATGTACTTGCTTCTGGAAGAAGTCACACTTGCTAAATTTGGCATAGAGCTGATGTTCTCTTAGCACTTGAAGCACAAGTCTAAGATGTTCCTCATGTTCCTCTCTATTCTTGGAGTAAATTAATATATTGTCAATAAAAACTAGTACAAATTTGTCTAGGAATTTGCTAAGCACATTATTCATCAAGCAAATAAAAGTGGCAGGGGCATTGGTCAATCCAAATGGTACTACCACAAACTCATAGTGACCATATCTCGTCCTGAAGGAAGTTTTGTGGATGTCTTCACCCTTGATTCAGACTTTATGGTATCCAGATCTCAAGTCAATCTTTGAGAAGATGGAGGCACTTCCCAATTGATTGAACAGATCATCTATCCTGGGTAAGGGGTACTTGTTCTTTATGGTTACCTTATTGATTTGTCTATAATCTATGCATAGTCGGAGGGTACCGTCTTTCCTTTTCACAAATAGGACTGGTGCTCCCCATGGAGACATGCTGGGCCAGATATAGCCTCTGTCCATAATTTATTTTAGTTGTAATTTAAGCTCAACTAGCTTGGGTGTGCTCATCCTGTAGGGTGTCCTAGACACTGGCACCACTCCCGTTGCAAGTTCTATCGAGAAGTCAATGTCCCTTCTCAGAGGTAAACTCGGTACCTCTTCTGGAAATACATCTCTATATTCTCTTAGTGTGGGGTGGTCTTTGAGGCTTGGTTTTTCATCTTCAACTGATTCCAACACCTGTATCTCTTATAGTGGACATCCCTTTCTGCAATACTTTCTCATTTGAAGGGATGATATTCATCTCACCAAGACAGGTTTTTGGATCCCTTGAAGGGTTATCCTTCTTCCTTCTTCACTTACACATTCTAAAGTTTTATGGTAACAGTCTAGTCTGGATTTATATGTGGCTAGTCAGTCCATACCAATCAACAGGTCATACGATCCTAGAGGTAATATGTTAATGGTTTCTTGGGTGGGGAATTCACCCATGGTGAATTGGCAAGATGGTATGACCTCTGCTACCTTTCTTTTGGTGTCAGTGGCTAACTATACCAACCATGGCTTGGCGTGTTTATGTGGCTGTAATTTACACTTATCAACAACCTTAGGAGCTATATAACTCAAATTTGAACCAGGGTCAATTAGAATAGACACTAGATGGTTGGTGATCATACCTTCCATCTACACCACTGAAGCTTGGTGGTCATCTTGTTTTTTATCCAAGGTTGCATAGATTTGTGGCACACTCCTGGCCACATCATTGACGGTGGTAGCTTCTTGAACATTGTAAATTCTCCGACTTTTCTCATGTCAGTGCGAGCAGTCCCTCAGTAGATGCTCTTCTCCACAACCCCAACATTTCAAGGGTTCTTTCTTTGGGTTATCAATCTTTTCTGGGGTAGATCCAAAAGGTTTATTTCTGATTTGGGAGGGGAAATTCTGTTGGTGTACACTTCGGGTTGGGAAGTTCATCCTTGAGTCCTTTTTATAGTTTTTAAATCTTGGGGATTTAAACCCCTTTTTCTGGAATCTTGAACTATTCTTTTGCTTCCAACCTTCACGAGGTTTTGTCTGATGCCCAAGTTGTTCATAACAATATCTTTCCTTTCAGATAATATCTTCTAGGGTATTTGACTCATCAAACTCAATCATGTTATGATAGTCCTTAGGTAGTCCACTGATGAATCATTGCGCCTTTTCCTTTTCTGATTTTATATAGGGTACTTACCTCAACAATTCGATGAATCTACTGACATATTACTCTATGGTGCATTTCCCCAGCTTGAGTTCATATAATTATTTAGTCTTTTCGTCGAAATATTTTTCCGACAGATACTTCTTCCTAAAGTATTTCTCAAATTGTTCCGAAGATAGGTCTTCTTCGTGAATCCATTTTACGTTCTTAAGGTCTTCCCACCAAATGGAAGCCTTCCCATTCAGGTTGAAAGTGGCTACTCGGGCCTTGAAATTTTCCGAGAAGTCATGGACTCTGAAATACTTCTTTAGTCCAAGAAGCCAGGCCTTTGCTTCCTCTACCTTCTTTATTTCACCATTGAAAGAGGGTGGTTTGGCCTTCTTGAATTCTTCGAGATTATGATTTTTGGAATGATTTCGCTTCTTCCATTTTCTTTGGGAATAATAACTAGTTCTACTACTAGATGATCCCTCCAAGTTGCTAGTTTCATTTTCAGAGGAATCATCTGATGCTTGTCCCTTATCTCTAGGGTGAACCTTTCTCGAGGTGCTCCTCCTAGTGTGGCTACTTAAAGGACCATGTTTATGTATCTGAGGTGGGCTTTGACTTCTATTTGTCTATCATTGGCCCACATGACTATTGTCAGGTCCATGCTATAATTGTCTTTTTATGTCAGATAAGCTCTGCAGCAAGACTGCATTAATTTCCATTTGCTTCTCTTTCTCTTTTATCAACCTCTCGTTGTCGGCCTTGCAGCTATGTAGTTCGACCATGAGGATTCTCACAGTCTCAAATATATCTAGAGGGGTCTCTATCGCTCTCCTTTCATTAGACTCTTCGTCTCTATTGTGGGAGCCTTCTCCCACTTCATGGTGCATCACCATTCTATGCATCTATAGTTTCCCGTGGTTGATCATCCGCTTGTTGTGCAAGAAAAACACTTGTTGTTAGTCAACATTATATTCATTCACAATCAATGCATAATTCATATTTTTCAAATGCATACACACAATATGAATTTTCATTATTAACTTCGGCTTTTGATAAGGGGGGTTAGGATAAAGAGTTGCTTCTTTTTAAGAGTACTTCAGATGGCGTTTCTATGCAACTCATCCATGAGCCCAAGTAGGCCAAGTTTTGTAACCATGCTCTAATACCAATTTGTCACACTCCCACTATGATCAGAATCCATGAATTTCTATAGGGCCTGGCGCAGACCCTTCCTACTCTTAACCTCCCCCATGTGATCATTGGTTATGACCACAATCCTTACCAAAAGGGTTCTTTCGGATTTCATGATTTAGGGAATCACGATGAAAGCATTCCCCTGTTCTCTGTCTTTCGAAATGACGAAACACGAAAGGCTCTAATAGATCCTTAGCTCCTCCTTTGGGTCGCTTGTCATATGACTGATCCCATGACTTGGTGCTAATCCTCTAAATGATTTCAGGGTTTTGCGATTCACAGAATCACAACGTAAGAATTCCTCCTTTCCCTTTTGAATCCCCAGAACTCAAAATCCCAGTGTCATTCGGATCTGTGGTCTATATCATCGACTTGACCAATGGCCCGGATTAAATCTCGACATTCTACCTTTCAGGATTTAAGCAGGATCTTCATTCCTATTTCTCTGATGTCCAGAACCCTGGTGGCTTTAGATCTTCACCACGCATCCCTACAATGGGCAGTCTGGATTCTTTCAGGACTCCTCCTTCCTACCACAAGACCCTGTCCAGTGACCTAGGGCTCATTCTCATAGCACATCGGGGTTTCTCGTACCGAGATTTCACAACATGTGAAGACAAGGGTTCATACCCTTTGGTTTCCTGGGTGCTGAAACACCGAAACCCATTCACACTTCACCGATTCGAGATATCACATCCCGGGATTTCGCATATCGTTATTTCGCAACATGCGAAGACAAGGGTTCATACCCTTTGGTTTCTCGGGTGTCGAAACACTGAAACCCATTCACACTTCACTGATTCAGGATATCACATACCGAGATTTCACAACATGCGAAGACAAGCATTCATACCCTTTGGTTTCTCGGGTGCCGAAATGCCGAAACCCATTCACACTTCACTGATTCGGTATATCGCATACTAGGATTTCACATATCGGGATTTCGCAACATGCAAAGACAAGGGTTCATACCCTTTGGTTTTCTAGGTGTTGAAATGCTGAAATCAATTCACACTACTCCGCTTTGGGATTTCACATACTAGGTTTTCATGTACTGGGATTTCACAACTTGCGAAGATGAGGGGTATCGCACCTGGGTTTTCTGGGAGCCAAAACTCCGAAGCCCATTTAAACTAAGCTCTTTTTGGGGTTTCGCATGTCAGGATTTCACGATGTGCGAAGGCGAGGTGTCTCGCACCTGGGTTTCCCAGGAGCCAAAACTCCGAATCCCATTTACTTCATGACAGGGGCAAGGTAAACTCACGGATTTACTACAATGGTAGTATTTTCATGGGACTCACTCCGACTCTGGAATGCGAGGGAACTTTCCCAAAAAATGTGCCTTCAAGAGGATGAACTAGGGCATAGCACGAGTCAAGTTAGATGGGTCAATCCTTAGGGGAATGGACTCGTATACTGAACTCATACATTCTATAAATTAACCAATTTGTAGTTATATCGGTATAAGAATACATCCTTATTTCCAATCAAAACACAAGGAAAACACTTCTATACAGAAAATATTTATGAGCGTATAAAAATGAGCATGGGATCGTGACATTCAATCCCAAATGAAAGACGTAACACTTATCAGAAAATCCAGAGGTGATGAAAATGCTGAGAGGGGTTCTTGTTTCCACCCAACCGTAGGCTAAGTGACTCCAAACAGATTTACTACTAGCCACCCCCGAGCTAGACCATGATGATTGAGGTTCAATTTTCTACTTCCAGCTCAATGGAAGACAAGGACGAAGGTTACTCTCCTTCTCCTCTATTCAGAACTCCCTATGTTTCTAGATTTTCTCTAGTTCTTCCCTGCGATCCCTGTCATGCACGTTCTCCTCTCCTTCTCTCCCCCCTTACCACACTTCCTCTCTTGCCTTTTCTCTGCAAGATTTCATGTGGCGCGAATTTCCCCATCCGCGGTCAGGTCTGGGAGATTTTACGGATGGGTGGTTCAACCCCATCCCCTCATTAACTCTTGAGGAGCCTCCCCACCTACCAATCTGATGGGAAATCCATTTCAGGGTCAGATATTTTCTTTGGTCTTTGAGAAAGTAAAACCAGTATGGTACTGGCTCGGTGGAAGTTAACACAACCATTCCAGGTCCCTTCCACCACCTCTCATTAGCCAACGTGGTCTCTTTTAGCACATCCTCCTCTCAGCAACCATGCAACACATATTCATAACATAATTTACATTCATCGACCTTTTATAAAAAGGTCTGTCAAATCAAACATTCGCGTCTTTGAGTTTTCCATAGTTCTTGGCCAATATTGTTATTTTTATAGACTGGGGGAAACAGGGTGTTACAACAATGCTCATAGAAATCCAAATAAATTTGTTTAATATCTGGAAACAAATTTAATTTGTGAAGTATTTGCATCCCCTTCTCACTCATGTGTCCAATCCTATGATGCCACAGTGTTGTATCCACTCATGTAGAATCTAAAGAGATAGAATACTCAGTATTACCAGTACATAAATACAATGTACCTACCTTCTCTCTTTTTTCTATCACCAATGATCCTTTGGTGAACTTCCATTACTTATCTATAGATATAGATATACAACCTTCACTTTCCAATTGCCCTGTTGAAATTATATTTTTCCTTAGATATGGAACATGTCTTACCTCTTTCAAAAACATTGGTTTCCATTATTTTTTTTTATTTGTACCTTACCCTTTCCAACAATTTTGCATGGTGCATCATCACCCAAATGAACCTGTCCAAAATGACCTTGAACATAATCTAGAAAATGTTTCCCATGGGGTGTGATATGAAACGAAGCCCTTGAATCTACTACCCAAGACTCAGAAATATTATCTATAGAAAGAATCAAATCATATTATAACACATCACCTGTTACGTTTGCTTCTTGATTTTTCTGCTGATGTCTGTCACTTTGTTTCTTTGGATATCTACAATATTTCTTTAGATGTCATTTATTCCCATAATTCCAACACTCTATCTTTCCCAATATCAATTTGGATCTACTCGCCCTATAATTCCTATGGTTCCCTGAGCCCTTTCCTCTATCATTTTGTATTCCTCTATTCTCCATGGTCAACGCATTACCTAATGTCTCACCTATGCTTTTCCATCACATTTCCTCGCTAAGGATAACACCAACAAAATCATCAATTTTTTTATTATTTGAACCATAGACAGAGTTACTTACAACCATGACCAAGACATTCCATCTTTCTAGCAATGAGCACATGATTATAAGATCCCTGACCTCATCATAAAATTCCAATTTTACAGAACTTAGCTGATTACTAACCATTTTAAATGCATTTAAATGATCTACAACAACCCCACCTTTTGAAATCTTCATATTAAATAATCTCTTCATCAGAAATACCTTGTTGGATGTTGAGGGTTTTTCATACAATTTAGAAAATGAATCCATCATCTCTTTCATTGTCCTTTATTTTGAAATATTGAAATCTACCGATGCTTCTAGACTCATTCATATCATTCCTATTTCCTTTCTATAAAGAACCTCCCATTCTTCGTCCTTCATGGCCGTCGAATTCTTTTCTATTCCTCCCAATGGTAGGAATAGATATTTCTGATACAAATAATATTCCATCTGCATCTTCCATAACTAGTATATTTGGCTATTAAATTTCTCGACTCTAATCTTTCCATTTTCTACCATTTCTCCTACTTGAACCATGAACCCTCTTTTCCTGCGAGTTACCTTTCACTCTGATACCAGTTGTTAGAAAAACATGATCATGGAGTAATAAAATAAAAAGAATGGGAAAATAAAACACAAAATATACACAATACAATACACACATAGATATATGTGGTTCACTACGCCCACTAGAGAAATTTCCAAGTCCTTCACCTGGTGTGGGATACGTACACCCGTTGTAACTTCCTGTTCTTTCTCTCACAGTCTCCTCTCTCAAAATAGAATATTCTAAATAATACACAATTGCAATACAATTACCTCATAAAATATGGTTTCCTTCTAGGGAAAAAAGCCTAACATAACTTCTACCGTCATATTTGCGACCTTATAATGAACAGTTAATATTGACTACAAAATTACAATATTTGAATTGAAAAAAAACAATAATTTCATCCATGAATTGTGTATCCTGCAGTTTCTTTGACCTGCATATGAATTAGGAAGATAATCAAGCTCCAAAACCAACACCATATGATACCATGTATGGTTTTGAATCTCTTCTTTAGGCCTCTAAACATTCTAATTCTTTAACATAGTATTTAAGGAAACAACAAAGGATTCAAGGACTTAAAATGAAAATAGACGTACATAGTTGTATCTGAATTTGTGTTATGAGGGTATAAACACTAAAATCATGATTAAAACTCCTTTGCATGGTAATTTTTAAAACAATTTCATGAGGAGTCTGAATTTGAACTTCAAAAGAGAAGTGTTATTAGCAATAATGTGAAAGTGTATAGTGTTGGAGTTAATGAAATATTGAAATATGTGGTAATGGAGAAAATATTAGGGGAGACATCATTATGCTATCTTGACGACTTTGTAGATTTAGAGAAAAATGGGTGCTACTAATAGCACTATTTTTTGAAACAAGGATAAAAGTAGCCACTAAATGTAACCTCCAAAAAATGAGGACTTTAGAGAGTTATCATCAAGTTGGTAACTATGTTTTTATTGGGGTCAATGTATGAAAATTGTAATTTAGGGGTTGGGTTATAGGAATTCAATGCCAAATATGATGCCACTCATGGTGCTCTCTATCATCCTATCCAACATTGTACCCATGATAATATCCACTTATTTATACTAATAGGAGTGGTTTGAGGGATATAAAGAATGTGAAACGTTTCCTAATTCATGATAAAGAGGGATCCACCCAATAATCCATAGTTGGTAGAGATTGGAAACATCCATCTCAACTTTGTATCTATCCAATTGATTCACAGATAAAGATTGAAATCCATAAGTTCTAGGTAGAAGTGGGGAATCACTTATGGTTCAACATATTATGGCAGACTAAACCTAGACCCTCAAAGTGGTGGTATTTAAGTTTCTATTCTACACAACAAACTTGAGTGTTGAGTTTCAAATCCAACATAATTTCAAATATATTCCAAGTTAGAGACATTGAGAAGGGACAAGAGAGAAATAAAGCCCTAATTTAACTAATAATCAATCACATTTAACATGAAAATAATTTTAAATTGTCTAAGATATAATTATAAACCAATGCAAAAATAAAAAATAAAAAAAATACAAATCAAAATGAGATATTGCATCTAGATAAGTGGGTGTGTTGAAAGTTTATTAAGCCCTTAATGAATGGATGATATAACAATAATGATAAATAGAGGTGTGCTAAGTAGTCAAAGAGGAAGGAAATATAACCATGAAATTTTTGGAATGTGTAAACCCAATTTAAGGATAAGTCGTAGACATAGGAACCATTGATTGGTTCTTTTCAACCCATTGATCACAAATAAGACTAACTTAGAATTGATTTAGTGGTCCCAACTAGGTCTATTTTGATTGAATTAGTGTGGGAAAAGTGGATCCATATCAGTAATTAAGACCACCTTGGGTGATCAAATTTGACCAAATCAACCTTCTTTATGAAAGATCAATTATGTTCTCATGTAACCTACACATATTAAAAGATGCTCATATATTGAGCATTGATGTGAAAAATGATGAAGAAAAAGAGTGTCGATTTGTTTATTTCTCCATAATATTGTAATGGTGTTTCTAAACACCACAATGTATACTTGGACACTTGTTTTCCTAATGTTGTGTACCTATGATTTTTAAAATGATATCAAATCCTATGGTTTCAATGTCCTATATTTTTTCTAACCACTGGAAGGCATGTTGGAGGTTGTTGCATCACAATAATATCATGGATGGTATTTTCACTCCTTAAAATAAAATATCTAGAAGGATCAAACTATAGCTTGGAATTATATGGTTTTAGAACAAGGTTTTGTAGGACTATTGTTTTCATAGTAGGAATATACAGTGTTCAATGGTAAAAATATGGCGTATGGGTGCAAAACATAGAGACTTTGCTAAAAATCAATGTCCTATGGTAGTTTACCAAATTGTTTGTTCCTAACCTTAATAATGAGTGTGAAAACTTATAATTTAATGGAAATAAGGGTTATTCTGTAGAAATAATGACCACCTACATATAAAATAATATTTCCTTCCATACTAGCCTATATATATTAGTTGAATGAAGTGTGAAAGAAGTTGAAGAAGTTTTATGGCCTATGTTTTCATTTTGTGATTAAAGTTTCCCTTCTAATTAACTTAGGATGTTTTCAAATGGTCATGAAACAAAGAAAAATTGATAAGCATCACTTCAGAGTGTCACTTGTATTTATTAAGTGTGGCTAATCTCTCGACTTCCAAGAATTTTTTGCAGGTGCTAGGATAATGATTATAATCATATCAATGACACATGGAACATTTTAGGGAGGATTTAAGATCTTAAATATGGTCTTAAAGAGATTGAAAAATCACTCTTATTCCCATATATATTTAACACAAAGAGAATTGAACCATTCAATGACCAAGATTTGAAGAGTGTGAGTGAATATACATACCATAAGGGGAGGATTAGAGCATTAGAGAATTTTTGAGGTAAAAATTGGGCCTCAAAAAATGAATTTTTGTATCAACATCAAATTCAAAAGAACCAAATTTAGGATTTAAAATGATGATGTCAACTATAAGTGTAAATGGTATTGGAGGGAAAAACAAAAGTACCTTTTATTATCATATTTTTAACTTATCTCCTTATAGGTTTACTCAAATTTCAAGTCTAGGACTCATTGTATGAAGAATTTAACTATACATCCAATGAGTACCCACTCTGCATATGTCTGATAGACCCATGATGAGATAAACTTGAGATACATGAAAAAATGTGTTTATTGGAAGAAACATTATTTTTCATGTATCCCAGTTTATCTCATTGTGGGTGTATCAAATGTATGCATAGTGGGTACTTTCTGTATATGAAATTTAATTTTTCATCTAACAAGTGCCTATACTTGAAATTTGAGTAAGCGTATAAGGATATAAGTAAAAAAATCAATAAAAGGGTATTTTTTGCTCTTTGATAATTCATCTCTTATTTTATTATTTTCACTATTATTTTATTATATTCCTTGGGAAGCCCATTTTAGACCTTGAAATTTCTCTAATGGATACATTATAGAGAAAATACTCCGCAAATATTTTGATATTCTCATTAGGATATTCATGAGGAAAAATTATAAATTGAGGAAGGCTATCAACACCAAGCACTTAAGTTCTTGTCTAGAACACCTAGAGTGTAAAAAGGGATAACCATAAGGAACCAACAATTAGTAATCCCTAGAAGCTAGTAGGCATGGAGTATAATAAAAAGGATTTCAAATTCTTTAAGGTTTCTCTATAGTGATCAAATATATGATAGGAAAAATTAAAAATAAACTAAGAACCTTGTCCCCATTGAAGTCAACAATTATGTTGATTCTTGAAAAGGTAAATAAATCAAGAAACACACAAAAATACCCTTGTAGGTTGTTGTTACTTAGGTTATTCTTGGAAATGGAACAATGCCAAGGAACCTTATGAGGATTTAGATAAAGCCTTCCCGCTTAAGGATTCAAGCTGGCTCTTGAGCCGAAGGAGGTAACCCTCAATTTGTCACGAAAATATGTTTCTCAAAGTAACCTTAGAACAAATCTTTAATACACATACTTAAACACATATTTATAAGATAAATGAAATAATAAGTAATTGAAGAATAAATGGAAGACAGAGTAAGACAATAGCTCCAAAAAAACTATCTACCAAGGCCTCTCCAATGAGAACCTTTCTCCAACATACAGAGTCGTAAAAATAAGTTGATGGAAGATACAAAAGAAGGGTCTCAAATGCTAGCGGGAATAACATAATACTCCTTGGCATTGAGTAAGACATGAAATCAGAAGTAAATCGAGAGGACAAGAAATCTTGAATACATATGATAAAAAGAAATTGTATGAAAATAATTAAGAAACTCCAATCATATGCATGAAAACATATTGACTATTTCAACTAAATTCCATAGCTTAACAATATAAATGGATCCTTGAACAATATGATTTATGTGTGGGATGTTCTTTAATACATGCATTAATAAATACCAGACCTATGTAAGTATTTAAGGAGCAAATATACTCATAACCCTGAAATAACTTAAAATAATAATTCAAAAGTGGCCAACATATTATAATTATTAGTAAAACATTAGATTTCAGGTACAATCATAAAAAAACGCAATGAGAATATGTCTGCAAATAATCATTTATGATACATAATATCATGAAATTATTACATTCTTGGAGAAAGATAAAATTATTTGATTAACAAGACGAATATTACATAAACAAAGAGAGAAGATACATAAGCTACAGTGTTGGTGGTGAACCTGCTAACTGAATTTTTGTTCTGCAGTAAATAATATGGCCCTGCGGGTCTAAGCGTTCCGCTCCCCTGCAATGAGAAAATCTAAAACCATGTTTTTTGTGTCGAGATTTTTCTTTTATGGTCTTATAACATTTATTCCTTTCCTTTATTTTCATAAATAAATCTCGTCAACTGAATTTAGGGTTGATGTGGATCTATAGTTAAAATATTAGGTGTTTTATTATTTAATAAAATAGAAACATTTTCTTTATACTCAATAACATTTTATATTTCTTTCGAGGTAACTTGAGACATTCTGCCGCGTTCTTCAAGGATAATCACTTTATCTCTCAAATCTCCTTTCTGAAACTTCTTGTGCAACGATTAAATCAGGATTCCTCATGCAAAATAATTTTGATGGTGGTCATTATCATAGAAACTTGATCCCATTGGCTTCCTTGCTCTGCTAGGCATCAATGATTGGTTAATATTTTGAAAGAAGAATTTGGTCCATTGCCTCAACAAAACTTAATATGGAGTCATGATGTTCTGAACAGATAACCCTAATATGATTGAGAATGGAGTAACTTGGAGGCTTCATATTATTTCCATGAATCGAACAATTATCATTTTTTATCGCTGACATAATTTTCTCAAGTGGTATTCCAACATTTTCCCCATCTCAACATCATATAAACAATACTGGAGAATGGGAATTTAGATTTGTTTTGAGAATTGTTGGACATTACAATGTTGTAAATATAGGTTGAAATTGAAAGACACCACCACTACCAGGGGAACCTCATGGGATGTCACATTCTTGGAGGTGTTTCTTCACCTCTAAATATGATCATTATACATATCATTTATTAAATGAACAAAGTTACAAAGAGTTGTCAAAAAAAGTTCAGGATCATCAATTGTTTTATGAAATACCAAAAAGGGATGCCTCTTAACCGATTTGAAACCCTAAAGTGTTTTTTTCTACTCGTGTTGTGTTTATCCTTGAGATAATCAAGGAATTGTTATAATTCCATCATGAGATGGATATTTTGAATTTCCACCTCCATTGTATTATTGTTTACATTGTTTTCTTTTGATAGAATTACATGAGTGCAAGCTTAAGAAGCTATCCTCTTAAATGTCGAAGTGTGAATGATTCTTGTACATCATAGTTATATCCATGTTTTCCCTATGTTGATGGTTCTATAATGAAATTTTTCATAAGTATGTTTTTCATATCCTATTGACATACCTGAAAGAATGAAGTTGGTGCCATTAATGAGAAGTGTCAATATAAAAATGTCACGCATAACTACTTGTGAATGCCAATCCATCTATACTTGCAATATGAGTTTTAATACACACACACACACACACACACACACACAAACACACACACACACACACAAAGACACACACACACACACACACACACGTGTGTGTGTGTGTCTGAATGGTAAGGACTAGAACATTGCTTCTCCTTTCATGAATGATGCACATACAGAGCCAACTATATTTTTCATGATGAACCATTAGGTAGTGCAATAGAACTCTAGATAATTTATCTCTTTAATGCCTTTGTTCACAATTCAGTTGACAATGCAGATTTTGATTTTCTAGCGCCTTCCACTGGTTGTCGAGTTTCTCCATTGACTTATAGATAGGAAATAAAATAATAATTCCAACTGGTACGAACTTATTATATTTTAATTATCCATTCTTATAACATTCTTTTAATATACCTGGAATAGGTAAAAATGTAGTTTTTTCCAGTAGTGCAGAACATGGGAAAATAACCACTTGTTATCCTTAATGAGATGACAAATAGTTTCCACACATGTTATTTAAAGTAATGTTATTTTCGCCAAATCCAATTCCATATACAAAACCATCACAACCAATAAAATCCATACCATCGATAAATTTCCTTTTTATAAAATCTCATTTCTTTGAGCACATATCCATCCTCATGGAGCCTAAAGGTCTTGGTTTATGATTTAATAAATGAGAGAAAAAATTGAAAAATGTAGAATCCATGTTGAATATATATGGATGGACAAATTTATATGATCGATGCAGAGTCTAGATCTCTCTTAGTGTCCCTCTACGCCTTTAAAATAAGTGGTGATATTGTTTACTCCTCTATATTATGAGCACAACTTTGTAGCTGGAAGAAAAGGCGTGGCATTTATGTTGAAATGTTTTTCATTTGATAGTCGATAACCAATGACCTGCATATCCACATTTAGCCTATGGATCAACTCAAGTTATCCAGTCATGGACATTTTGTTCTAAAAACTTTTAGAAAATTGAAATAATTTGTCTCCCCTTTGGGAATGGCCCATAGTCTCTTCTATCAAGCCCAATGCTTTTAGGAAACCTAGGTTTTTTGCACTTATCATGTTATAAATAATTTATTTGAAATAGATCTTAAACTGATGAATGGTTATGATGAGTCTTTGGATTCAAATATGTATTTTCTTTGATTCTTCCTTTGTTCCCGAAAGATCCAAAGGTTGGAGAGACTATCAAACGAACGATTGATATTGATTTCAGGTTTAGACCTATGCAGACTTTAATCTTTTCTTGTTCCCTTCTAATAGGGAAAATCCCCTTATACTGGGTCTAGGTACAGGAAGAGCACTAACTTCCCTTAAAATACTTTTCTATCCTTAAGCTACCCCAAAACTATCCAAAATAAATGAAAAGAGAGAGGAAATAAGGTAAATAGGTGCACCTTTAGTCCTTGTGGCTGGTGTAGACCTCTTTCACCTTTGAAGGTTCCTATATTGTGGGTCTCCTCCCAAAGATGGCCTCTAAAAGTTTAGGAAAACGATACTACAACATATACGATCTATACTTATCACTTTAAATATTTAGATATAGACATAAATGCATAAATCAATAAAATAATATAGACATAATGTTTTGGGACAAGAATGAACTCTTTTATTCAATATTAAGATAAACATATTTACAACCTTCGTTGGTAATCACTCTGCGAACTAGGTCTAAGATCCTCTATCGTGGCTCTAAGTGCATCAATCCCACACTAGCTTCTCACAACCAAATTATTACTTGGGAAAGGAGAAATGGTTGTATAAGGATAAAGGGATGGAGGGAAAGGCTGAGGCAAAAACTCAAAATAGGATGCAAAACTATATACTTGAGTTCTATGGTAAAGTTTTTAAGTTTTGTAAATTTTTCTATCAATTAATATAATTTTTTAAGGAATTATTTTATGAAGTTTGGAGATGAAATTTCTTTGTGAGAAACAATGTCTTTGACCATTTTCCACACTTTTATTCACAAACATTAAAAAATATTTTTATTAATAAATCAACAATCAATGATCCCAATAACTTAATAGTAAATGTGTCAATGAAGAAGAGAACGAGTATAACTCCAAATGCAACATCTAGGAATGAATTATAGATCTTAAAATGAAACAAAACCTAACATATAAAACTTAAATTATGTCAAACTTAAACTACAACCAAATAGAATATGTTTTCCAAAACATTAAGTAACTTATTCCATAATTGATATCAAAATTAACTAAATTTTTCCATAATTAATATCATATTGATAAAATTACAAGTGCACGTCAAGTGTTCCTGGCATGAAAATAAAGTCGGGGACCACATGACCACCAAATATTATTTTATATTATCAAAGCGAATTGACTAATAATATTTCCTACGTCTCTTTCAACTTCTCTGTAGCGGAGCTAAAATGGTCTATGCAACTAATAGCTCAACTAGTGTGTAAGAAGTATCCACGACATAGATAGAGTCTACACCAAATCCTTTTGAATTTGTGTAAGTCAAAATGATCTCATATCCAGAAGGGGTAGAAATTTGTGTAAGGGACAACCCAAGCCTTGTGAATTGTCAACCCTAACCCTAATATTTCCCTCACCCTAACCCTAATATGAATAAAACTAACTCTAATAAATTTAATTGGGTATCTTGTAGGTACATATCAAAAGAAATAATCTTTCAAGTAGAATAAGAATCCTTCAATTGACCCCTGACAGTCCCCGAAGAAAATGTTAAAAAAACCACTAATTTTTTTTAAAAGATTCTCAAATTTTGATTAATCCATCTATAGTATAGGGTCCAATGAACTAGGTAAATAAAGAAAGCTCATTGACCTACCCATCTGCATTTTAAAAAATATATACACATGTTCCTTCCTTGACTTTGAAATCTCTGTAGAAATTAAGAAACCCCATAAAAATAACATAGCTAAACATTAACAATAGTTTGTTTTCCATCAAGATAAATTAGTCTTTGTAATTACCATTGTGTCGACTACTAGGAACTGGGGAGAGAAAGACATATGGAACAAATATTTTTTTCCTTGGAGAATATGTTGTATAATTTCATAGCATTTGGATATCCAATAGGCACAACAAAACCATTGGATACAGGTGACAAAAAAGGTATATGATTCTCATTTCCCCCAAATGTAGAATAGTTTGTGCCTGGAAATAAAAAGGCAATCAATGATTTTCATAAATATAAACCCAATACACCCTGGATGGGGTGACACCTACCAATCCTTTTCTACTTGGAACTCATGCAATGAGTGTAGTTAAATCCACTCATTGCTAGCCTGCCCCTTCGTTTGATACAAATTATTTTTGGCACTTCGTAGAAGAATATGACTTTGATATCAAGCATATCAAGGGAAAGGAGAATAAATTTTTCGATGCACTTAGTAGAAGAGTGCATCTCATGCATGCTACTACTGTCAGTATGCATTAGTCAGACTTGAAGAGAAGAAGTTTAGATGGTCTTGTTACAGATCAACATTGCCTACAAGTAAAGGAAAACTTACAACAAGGAAATGTACAACAAAAAGTAGAGTATGAGATAAAGGAAGATGGATTACTCATGCATAAAAATAGAATCTATGTTCCTAGTTCTGGAGAACTGAGGAATTTGGTACTAAAGGAAATGCATGATGTTACTTATGCTGGACATCTTGGTTACTAGAAAACAATTACAACAATAAGAAGCTAGTTCTTTTGGTCGGGAATGAAGAAGGATGTTGTTGATTGCATTGCTAAATGTATGGAATGTCAGAAGGTGAAGGTTGAGCATAGGCACCCAACGGGTTTGTTGCAGCCATTACCAATTCTAGACAAGAAATGGGAAGTGATCACCATGGATTTCATCACAGGATTACCCAAAACAAATAAGCAACACGATTCAATCATGGTGGTGGTTGAAAAATTAACAAACGCTTCTCATTTTGTGCCTGTGAAGACAACGCATACAATAACCAATATTGCAGATATTTTCATGAAGGAAATTGTTATGTTGCATGGGATATATAGGACAATCGTCTCGGACAGAGATACAAATTTTACCTCCAATTTTTGGAGGGGATTGTTTAAAGGATTTGGCACAAATCTAAACTTTAACACAACATATCATCCCTAGACAGATGGGAAAACAGAGAGCGTCAATCGAATAATTGAATACATGCTGAGAATGTATGTGATGGATAAGCCATCTAAGTGGGAAGATTCCTTACACTTGGTTGAGTTTGAATAGAATAATGGGTATCAATCTTCATTGAGAATGATCCCATTTGAAGCCTTGTATGGTAGGAAATGCAATACTCCAGTGAGTTGGGACAACCCAACAAATAGAGTGGTACTTGGGTCAGAGTTTCTCAAGGACATGGAAGAACAGGTGGTCAATATTAAGAAGAATTAAAGGTAGCTCAGGATAGACAAAAATTTTATGCCGACAAGAATAGGACAATTAGAGAATTTAAAGTAGGGGAGCATGTTCTTTTGAAAGTGAAGCCCAAGAAAATCTCCTTGAAATTGGGTAGGTGTAAAAAGTTGGTAGCCAGATTATGTGGTCCATTTGAAATACTGGACAGAATAGGGCTAGTTGCATACATCCTTGCATTGCCTTCTTCCATGAATGTGCATAATGTATTTCATGTATATTTAATAAAGAAATATGTACATGATCCTAACCATGTTATTGATTGGAATCTAATTTAGGTAGAGACAGAGGGAGACTTTCAGATTCATCCGGTGTGGGTATTGGAAAAAAAAGCCAAAATTCTTCGGAATCGAGTTATAGAACTGGTAAAAGTTCATTGGACCTGCTACAGTCCTGAAGATTCTACCTGGGAGCATGAAGATGCCATGAGGGAAGAGTACCCACAACGTTTTGAATAAATTTGAGATTTTGATCTCTGTTTGTATATGCACTGAGGACAATGCCGAAATAAGGGGGAGGGGATGTAACACCCCAGGTTTTGAACCCCCATTTTTAAACAAATATATTGCTACAATGCTTAGAGTCATGATTTCCCAAACAATTATTAAAGGGCCAACATGCCCAATAAATGTAACGTTTTGATCATTAATAATAATAAACACATCGTTGGCTACTAGACGGACAAGGACTAGAGTTATAGGGAGCTATGATTCCACAAGAGAGGGATCTTGAGGGACTAAGTGTTATTCATATTTTCGTATTACCCTTTTTGTCTAAGGGAGGCGATTGGTTATGTGAACTTCTTGGGGAAGGCCAAGAGGTTCTTGTTTTCCCCACGAGGTTACTTAAACCTGCCTCTGGTCCGATGGGGGGGCTCAACTGATGACTTGTGAATTTTTTTCCTGTTCACTCACCCGTTCCTTCCTCACACACTCCCATGCACTCCTTGACCCATTCATCAACCCATCCTCACCCGCGTCTTGGTTGGAAAAGTGAAAGGAAATGGAGTTGTTGAAGAACTAGTCATGGGATAGTTGGTTGTAGTGGTCGTTGATGTGATCCATTCGTGACCTAGGGCTTGTATGTCTAAAATGCATTGGCCAATGCTCTTTTTTTCTCACAACTGCGAGTCCTGGGAGTTATATCATTGAGATTTTGGACCAGCTATGCTAGAAGCCCTAGCAGGAAGGAGAATGATTGCTTAAGGGACTACGTGGCAGAGAATGGTGGAGGTCCATTATATTAGGTGGCACAGGCTGGGTAGAAGCGATTTGGGTACTTGGATTGTTGTGGGTGTCAGGAAACCTATGAGAGCCTGAGATCTGACTGGTTTTGGAACCCAGTTACACTCTTGAACCATCCTTGTGGATTCATAGCTATGTCTCAGGGGTGACATTGTTGTTGATATTTGGAGCAACGGTGTCTACGGTTGGGTGGAACATCCCTGGTTTGCATCCAATCGGTGTCACCTTTCTTAAAGATAAGTTATCTCTGTCATGATATTACTATTTGTGTATAAATTTATTTCTAATGTGTAATTTAATTATCATCTACATGTGTATGAATGTATTTCTACTACATATATTTAATTATGTTGTAACATAATCTCTAGATTATGCATGCTTGCTAGATATTGCACTGCATGTGATTAAATATGTTCTCTTATTCTTCCTTAATAGCTAAAGAAGGTATCAGAAAGAGAAAGAAGTCTGAGGGAGATCTTGCAGGTAGCATACTCGGCCTGTGGGTGGCTAGGTATGTTACACTACTTCTATATATTTATCACTTGCTTCATACATTGATTGGTACCAGTCATCTCTATAAACTTGAAGTCTTGTTGAAGCATTCATCATCACTTGTTTCTTCCATAACTTTTGTTGTTGTATTGGTTAAGGGAAAGTACACTTTATCATCCTTTTCTTCATCAAAGAATACTTAAGTTTGTTTTGAGTTACATAAAGAGAGGGGTGGTTAGCCTTACCTCTTCCCTTTCCTCAAACCCCCTAGGTCTTGGGAAGTCTCCCTTGGAGTGGATTTATCCTTCTCCTAAAGAGAAAGAGGTACCCTATTGGGGTGACAGTGATAGGACTACCTCTATCTTATTTCAATCTAAGCCTGCATTCCTTTAGGATTTGGGAAATTATAGATTGCGTGATAAAAATTTTGGCGTCGTTGCTGGGAACATAGAGTCAGCTTTCCTCGAATGACTCCACTAAGGAAAAAGACAACCATGGATTCTTAATGGGACCCAAATACTTTTAAACCCTTAGATATGAGTGGAATTCTTGTTTACCTTTGAAAAATGCCTATGAGATATGAAAATTGGATCCCTAGATTCACTGATAATGATGGGGTTAGGGTCAAAGATCACATGGATAATTTTTTTGCTTTCTTTCAAATCCACCCTATCAGTGATGACACTGAAGATTTGGAAATGAAATTTTTCTCTGCCACTCTTCATGGAAATGCTAGGAAGTGGTATGATGATCTCCCTCATGCTAGCATCACATCTATGAACCAGTTAGAAGAAACCTTTCTCGATAAATGGAGTACTAAATTAGAATATATCCACATGATAGTAAAAGACTTGAGTACATGAAACACGCTAAGAATGAGATTGTTAAGGAATTTGATACCAAGTTTGAGAATTTTCTACAACAAATTCCTAGAAGCCATCATCCTGAAGACAAGTACATCGTTTTCCTCTATACCAATACACTCTTAGTCAAATTAGGGTTTATCCTCAGTGAAAAAGGACCAAGAAAAATCCAAGAATCTTATCACATGGATATAAAAATCGAGGAAAATATCTCCTTGTTCAAGGGAGAACACCTCTTTACTCTAAAAATAAAAGTTTATGACCCCAAAGATACCCCAGATACTCTTAGTCTGCAGAGATTAGTTTCCGTTGAGATATTTGTTTGTAAATTCCAAGAAATAAGGGAACATGTCATTGAAAAACAAGAGGTTGAGAAGAGGGATCCTAATGAAGGTTTTCAATCCCATGAGGAAGAGCAAGAATTCACTCATTCTTCTACAGAGGATAATGAATACCTGGTTGAAGAGAAAGAGCCTAATGATATAAAACATGATGATGAGGTATTAAAGTGTGATCCTCCCTCTAACGAAGCCATCCTAGATCCTATTCTTCTTGCACAAAAATAAGAGGATGAGGTTAGTCACTTTCCTTTTCAGTTTTTTGACAACACCCTTTTCTGTGATTCAAAAGGTGAAGAAGAAAGTGAATCCTTGGACAAGCTATACCCTCTATATTCTAAAGCTGAATATGTAGGGGAAAGTCATGAGGATGAGGCACTCATGCTTTATCTTTCATTTGATGAAGTCATCCAAGTATTTGATTCTCCTGCATAGGAAGAGTTGACTACGGTAAGTTATTACCCTTTCCAAGATTTTGAAGATGCTTTATTTTGTGATTTGGAAAGTGAAGAACTGTTAGAGAATCCCTTGAATTCTTTAATCCATTTGTGCTATGATGAAGGAAATGACATGGTTAATAATATTGACAAGTGCATACATGTTTGGAGACTTAAATGGGATGTGATTGGGTATGATGGGGATCCCATTTACGACACTGAGGGTCATTTCAAAATGTTGCCTTTACAACTATCTTATGAAGTTGCTACTAATTTTTACATTTGGCAACAAGGAGATGATATAGTCACATAATTTTTCCAGGCACCCAAGGGTGACGTATTTCTATGTTCTCTTGATAATTTTCGATCATACATTGAGGATTTTGATGAGTATTCCTTTGAGCACTTGGATTTATTATATGAAGAATATTATCAACCACCGTTGTGCTCAGATCTTGATAAGGGTGAGGATGTTTCTTTCCTGAAGCAGGATACTTGTGACAAGGTTGTCCAGCTCCCTCTAATAACTTTACCTCGTTATGTCACTAGGAATATAGTTGGGGAACATGTCTCTTGTCCCATTTTTTCTCTGGGGTGAAGCTTTATATTAGAATTTAAGGGTAGGTTGAATACCCTAAAAAGAAGTTTATTATATCAATCTTTCAACTTTCCCTTAAGAAGTTGTCAATCATCCTATAGATTCTTTTAGAGTCAGTATTTTTAGCCTTTGATATTTCATGATCCCTTTCTGAGATGGATTGAGCACTTTCCTAGAAGTGTAACTTGGCATAATTTTGTCCCTCCCTCCCACCTCCATGAGCTAGACTTTACAATTTCCTATGATAAATGCATGCTCTAACTCATGTTATTTTTTTGCTTAACTTGTCGTTGTTTTGGTTTCTGATGAAGCACAAAGGAAGGTATTAAGAGGTATTTCTAGGATGGTTTCACTGGTTATATGGCTACACCTAGCATTCAACCAACAATTAAGTAGAGGTAGGTAGGCATTTGCATGCATTGTATATGCCATTTGCATATCATGTTAGCATAATTGTAGTTTTATTTTCATATTGTCTTGATACATGATGTATATATGTATGCTCATAATCATATGTTAGACTAAAGATTCTTTTATGATGTATGGATGAAGGGATGAGATCACCACCCTTGGGATTACTGAAATATTTTGTTGAGATTTAGCAGGCATAGGTCATACCATAGATGTTGAGGTTCTCATGTGCTCTACAATGAGCACATGTACCTGAGTTGGAGCCATATGTTATCCCCTTGCCTAGGGAAAACTAAGGAGATCATGTCTTGAGGCCCACAGGCCCTAGACATGGAGTACCGAGAGCTATATGACTTGAGCATGGCCCCGTAGGGCCCCTCTTTTATTCAGTGCAGTCCACATATCACCAACAACAGTATCCATCACACCAGCCCGATCTTGAAGTAGCGGTGATTATTTATCCATGAGGTAATGAGTTCATGTATCATGGTATGTATCAATCTGATTTTTGAAGAACTTGAATAGGTTGTATTCAATCCTTCTTCATTTCATGATGTTTTCTTGGAAATCATTCTCTTTTACTCGTTCATACCTGGAAGGGTGACATGGTGCCCTAGTAAGTTGATTTCCCTTTAGGATGGGTTTTTATTTAGTGGATCTATGAAAATTCATTGTCCATTCCCTCCATACTTACCACTTTCCATCTTATTCCTTCCATCTCCCCTATTCTTGTTTGGGAAATGGGATTGGATACACTAGGAAGGATTATACCTTACATTAAGGAAAGAAGGGGATAAAGGCCTAGAGGGTAAAAGTAGCTGGAAAGAGTTAAAATACAATTTTGAAACCTTCAAGATTCTTTTCCCAGGGATCCCCGAGAAAGAAGTGAAAATATTCTCAGTAAGAAAAGGGGACCCATAAGATAAAAATAAACACCCAAGTTACTAGTTGATGGATAAGAGGTCTCATCACGAGCCGACCTATTATGACCATGGGAATGTAGAGGTATGACACTACCACATATCTAGTCACCAAACCAGGGTAGTGTCTCTTGGTGGCATAACCAAGAGTAAGGGGGTCTCATCACAAGACAACCTTCTCATTTCCATGAAATGTTTGTGGATAATGTTGTCACCTTTGGTCATCAAGCTAGGACATTGTCCTTCAACTATTCCCTTGAAGCACAAGAGAAAAATATCAAAATAAATAAAGTTAAAAGTAAAAGGAAGTGAATGGGATAAGAAAAAATTGCATTTATGACAATGTGCAACTCACCCTCTACAAAGGCACCCACAGGTAAGACTTTACATTTCCCTATTATTATATGCACCCCATGCCCAAATAATTACCCCATTCCACCTCATACACTTACATGACTTGGACTATATATCACCTGGGAAACACCCAAAACTTAAGAGAGGTTATCTCAATTGGACACCTTGCAACCTTCTCCAAACCTAACTTGTCAAATTGCATAACGTCTTTAATAATTTTTTTGGGTTAAGGGGGGCTTGATGCACATGTTTGGGTAATTTAATTATTGGATATGATTTACATGCTATGATCCCTATGACTTATGAACCCCTAGAGGGTGTACGTTTTTTTGTGGCAAGACCTTGCCTGGTGGAAAAGTACACATGAGGGGATGATTAGCTCCGACCTTCATGGGGATTAAATCCCATATATGGATGTTGAACCCCAAACCAGGGGTAAGAAGAAATTGAAGACTTGTACAGAGAGAAAGAAGGACATTTCCTTTGGAGGCACCCTTGCGGACCTAGACCTAGGGGACCTTGTTCTTCCCACATGGAGGTTATACCTTGAGGGCCCTAAACGTCACCAACATAGCCCTATATGTCATTGAGAGATAGGGTTTCATTTTTAGAGGCATTTGTGAGCTTGGTGGCACACGTGGGAATAATTTTGGGATTCTAGAGGCCAAGTGCCCCACTTTTTTGTCTCAATGTTCCACATTTAGGGATCGAAGTCACCCTTGGAGTTGTTTCTAGATGAAAATTACATTTTTTTTCCATATTTAATTTGTGTAAAAAAATGGCCAAGTCGGCCGAGTAATTATGAACCAAAATTAATTTTAGGTTAAATTTTGTATAAATAAGAAGAAAGTGACATTAATTTTCATCATAACTTGTCCTTGGAGACAAGAGGTCTGAAATTTTCACCCTATTAGGGTTATTGGTTGAAATTGTGAGGCACCACTCTTGTTTAAGGCTTGTATTTGCAACTTGGACCAATTTTTGGAGTTTTATGGTGATCTTGCATGGTATACTCATGATTATTCTTGGTGCAAGTAAGTAGAATCTAGATTTTGTGATCTATTGAATGGTTTAAGGTATGGTTTTATTTTTTGATACAAGATTATGAAATTGCATGGTGTATTTAATGCTTGAAGTAAGAAACTTAAGTTTCAACTTTTTTTAATTTTTATTTGCCAATCTTTCTCTAAATTTATCTAGTAACTAGTGAAACCCTAGAGCTCTAAATTTTTATCACTCTAAGGGTTTTGTACTTGGTCATTGTTGCATAATTTTTACTCCATAAAAAGGATAAGGAGAGCAAGGCTCTATGGCCTAGAATTGCCTACACCCTAGCATTTTGTCTATTGAGGTCAAATTCTAGGAGGACTTAGGTTATTACTTCTCCTATACTTTTTACCTGTTAGACTTTTATGCATCGTCATTAATTTGCAACCTTAGAAGGAGCTACCCACATTGACTCCATTTACCCCTAAAAGACACTAGTATTCAGCCCTTGTTTATTAACAAGAATCATCAAACTTCAAAATCAATCTCTCTACCTAATACCCAACTAATTGTTAATGTTTATGCCATTATTATAGTTCTTTGTATTTCAATAGATAAGAGCATCATAAGAACAAGATCACTGAGAAATACACATTCACAAGAGACACAACATTTATCCTGGGAAACCCTCTAGGGGAATAAAGCCCAGAAAAAACTTCCTTATCATAAACAACTTATACAATGTTCAAGAGATAACTCAAACCAATACAGATAGTCCTCCCCAAGAGATGCGCCACTCTTCTTCTCCTCTCTCTGACTGGTAATTGCAGCTTGCCTCATAAGATAATGAGCAAGTGAGTTGTGTGTCTAAAGTGAGGTGCTAGCCTCTTATATATACAAGATTGGCACGTGTGAAAGGGTTTCACTGGCAGGGTTGACCTCTCACTCTGGGTGGGTAAACCCATCTTTAGTTAATTTTGGGTCTTCAATAATAACTGTTGGGGCCGACTTCTTATTCTACCTATTACAATTATCCGATGACCAATCCACAAAAGGGGATTTGGTCCTAATACAATTACCAACATGATTAATCCACAATGGGGATTAATCCTAATAATAAAATAACAATAATAATAAGAATGC